>CACRXK020002888.1:0-39745 GCA_902702795.2 Paramuricea clavata | reverse complement strand
TGTATTAAGTTGTTATATCATTCAAAGGAGCGATTAATGTGTTTCATGCATGCACGTGACCACGGATTTGCTTCTGCAGATTTTTTTCTTGTATATTATTAGTAAAGAGTAGTAGTATGGTTTGTCGTCTTTGAAAAACTCACTCGTGCATGTTTTTCCCAAATGCACTCTAAACCATAAAAACCTATACATATTAAATTATTACTAAATAAATATTAAATAAGCGGCAGCTATATAATTTCTTTCTAAAGAAATGCTGCAAATTTTCCCTACTCGTGTTTTTTGTAAGGGAATATAAATATAATTTCTGAACGGCAAATTCCATTCACGATTTCAGATGCGTTGAAACGCTTTGAGAACTTTAGTATCTAAATTCACAAGTCACTGTCCCAGATGGTAACTGCATGCAGTGTCAAGACGTCGTAAATTTACTTTATTGAGGGATTACATATTCACTTAGTCTGCTATATTCACTTAGTACACAAATATGAGAAAGAGTAAGGAACCTCAAACTGATATTATACCGCCTACTTCAATCTACATAATTATGGTTTCATACGAACAATATTGTAACAAATATCCCTGTAATGCTTTTACAATATTATACTGCTGTACTATTCTTCAAATTTGACCAAAATCAAGAAGCAGAGAGAATGATTTCCTTGTTTGATGTTTGTCATGATGAGTTAATTCTTCCGGTTTTAAATCAAAAGACGTTCTGGATTTCCGAAACTATAATTTGTAACGTGGTCGCCAACTGCGTATCAAACTCTTATTTATATGTACAACAGTACATGTTCATTTGATTTCGTCACTCAACGACAACGAAATATAACGCCAGTAATTTTGACTGCGAAATATTTGTTATACAATTCCAGCATGGATGGTTGCACATCCGAGCAAATCTCCTACTGTGATCACGTGCAAAAACTACGAGAGAATTTTTTGACCTGCTCTAAATTGCATGGATGTATCTTGTAAGATGCAGATATTGTAGTGTAATTAAAGAAATGAATTTAGTAATACATAAATCAGAGACAGTAGAGTAGTGAAGCATGTCGATATTATATCTGGTTGCAATGAAATTTAATGCATATGGTTTCATACCTGCCTCGTACCCAGGCACTATGTGTTGTTCTATGGCTTGCGTGGCCTTTGCGTGGGCCCAACAAATTTTCCGTTTTTCTCCCTCACGTGCCGTCCCACGTGCGCTTAATGACGTAAACAAACCAAAGCGCCTGGGTACGAAGCAGGTTACATACGAAAAACATCAATAGTCCATTGTAACGAATATGACGTAGTTACATACCAAGTTTATTATTATTGTAGTATTCTCCTGTAAAATTGGCCACCAAACGCTATAATATGCATGGTGTGTTGTTTTATATGGTGTTACGTTCTTCCGGCTTCGACACTGATCGAAGCTTGATATGCAAAAATAGGCACACTTACTGCCTTCTGTGGACTGAAGTGTATGATTAATTCATTATTCCAGATAACTTCAGTTGATAGTTTACTTTACACACTTTGTTACCTCCGTCTGCAGGAAGGTATGGTTTGGCTTCGGTTTGTTTGTGGCTTTATATGCATGTTTGCGTGTGTTCGCATGCAGCTGAAAATGGATCAACCAATTTAATACGAAAAAGTGCGATGAACAAATGGCTATAGGCCAAGGATAAATCGATCAAATCTTGGTTCAATCTGGATTACCACTATATTCAAGGTTGTACATTCCAAAACGAAACTGAAATTATGGATTTACCCTATCATACATGAAATTATCAATTCGTCCAACCATATTCTTTTGTTTTTTGTGACCTGATATATGGTAGTTGCAATGTACCGGTGGGGTACATACTACCTGTGAGACCTTTGGCTTTGCGCAAAGTAAAAACCAAGTGCCAGTTTATTCTTTGAAAATCATACCTGGTGAACAGGATAACCATGAAATAAACTGGTAATTATTGCACGATGTGAATTATTACCTGAAATGTATGAATTATAATGTATAGAAAATATTTTCGATTGATTTCCACTGTCATACTAAGTTCCTGAAGAAGGAGGGGGTCTGGGGGTCCTCCTCCAGAAAATGTTTACATTTTTGAAGCTCAAGGACTGCATTTCTGCAGTCCAGGACAGCATTTCTGCGGCGTTTTCTCAAGCAAATTCGCAAACGAATTGGATCTAAATTGACTGTACTTTACAAAAATGGTTATCATTTCACAAAAATAACGACTTTTTAACTTTTCCTAAAAATCACAAAATTTAAACTTGAATTTTACCTGATTTTTACCAGAGTTTCGCTATGTCCCTGATCTAAACATTATACATAAGAATAAAATTCATAAGAAAGCAAAGAATGAAGTCGACACTATTCTAATTTAGAAGAGGTGGGAAGGGACCTACTCTATAAAGACTAGTTTACAATATGGTACTCTCTTTCATCAAAGACAAAGAACGCTTCGGGTCAAAACAATTTGCTCAGCCACTGTGATCACAAGCCTAGCTGTTTCAGATGTCGAACTTTCCACGTGTCGAACCGGATGACCACAATTCTTTGTTGCAGTGCATGAAACATTCGAATTTTCAAACAGACCTGAGTGTAAGCCTGATTTAACGTACCAGCTATTTTGTTGGTAGCACTAATATTCAGGCCCATCGAATAAGGATACACAAATCTTTCATATGTATTTAAACAATTTATGTAAAATGAAAGATTGTGTACATTGATGTGCACGTATCTTGCAAGATGCCATCGACATCAATTTATACGCTGCAAAATGTTTCGGCGCTACTTTGATTAAGCAAACGAATGTCATTCCTGAACAAATTTCATTCATGACATATTTCGAGTGTTAGGATTACATTTATTAACTTAAACGAGAGTGTAGGTGTAAATATATCTGATAAACTCTAATAGATATACACTATTATAACAAATATTATACACACACCTAACCTGCTGAAAGTAGCATCCCTGTAAAATTGGCCACCAAATGCTATGCTATAGGTGTGTTGTTTGGATGGTGTAAAGTTCTTCTTCAATCTTCCGGTTTCGATACTACTTGAAGTTTGATATGCAAATATGTGATACACTATACCTGCAGTCTGTGTATAAGTTTTCAAAGTCTATATAGGTTGGTATTCCTGTAAAATTGGCCACAAAACGGTATAGCCTATATTTGGCGTGCTGTTTGTAACAGAGTTAAGAAAAGGGTTGCGATTGACATAAAGATCAGGGAGTAATTTATTCCGGAGCGCGAAACATCAGGATGCAACCTTAAGTTCTTCCGGCTTCGACGCTGATATTGAAGCTTAGTGATGTGCAAATAAGACATGCCGCCGCCTGTGGATAGATTCCTGAAATCTATGATGAATTTATTTAAACTCAAACTTTTTCTACCTCCGCCAGGAAGGTACGTTTTCATTTCCTTGTGTGCATGTTTGTGTGTGCTTGTGTCGTGTGGTCGCAACTGAATAATTCAACAGCTATTACACAGTTGGTTCCGAAAATTTGTGGGCCCAATATAGCCATAGGCCAAGGTTAAATTGACCAAATGTTAGTTGAATCTGGATGTGAAACTGGATGAAAAATTTACAAAAGTTTGCTTTGGTTTTCTCCACTAAAACGCGAACTGAACTCGTATAATAATTAACAATTTTTGGATGAAGTTTTTGTGATATGCGGAATTATCAAGGTCGAGGTAAGCGTTATCAGCCGAGTCGAAGGCGGGGCTGATAACGCTTACCAAGACCTTGATAATTTTGTAAAAAGCAAAAACCGAATTCAATAATTGTTATATTAATTATTATACGAATGCTATTGTTTGCGTTAAATAGATACCGCTTGCTAATCATCGTAGGCTCATTTGCAGATAACTCAGTTATCTGCTAGCGCAGATCACTGAATTTTGTGTAGGTTGCGTGATTTAACTGTAAGCTCTTAGCCAATCAAAATGCTTTTACCAACTACAATGTATAATAATACACGTTTTGAGTATTCTCTGTACTAAAACCACTAATTCAGTTTTGTGATTGGCGCGGTTTAATCAAAGAATCGCCCCGTTGAACCAGAGCCTTCGCGACATTTCAATTTATTATTTACTGTCGAAGGCTCTGGAATCCAGGGTAATGAATTGCATGTGTCAGTTGACAAAAAATAGCAAGACCATAATTTCTTGTCAGCAAAAGAATTTCAGAAGGGATGCTTTTGAGGCTGGTTTCCTTCTTGTAAGAGTTGAAGTTCGTTGATATGTTGCGCAATTGATAATCGCTCTTTGGAATTGTTTGGCTGAAGAGTGTCTAAAACAAAGACAAAGGGAAAATTTGGGGGAAACTGGGATTTTTACTAGAAATTTTTAATCGTATTTGGACATTTTTGTTCGAATAATACAAAAGATTATACAGATCTGATCTTTATTGATATGAAAAAATCCTTAAACTATTACCTTTTTTGACACCCTAATTACTGTAGTCCACAAGCATTGTTTATATAAATAAGTAATAAAATGTTGATCAATGTGAAGAAAAGCTCAGTTTGAACATTTTTCATTTAATAATACTGTATGATAAAATGTACATTTTTTACACCGAAGATTGATTAATAAAAAGGATTTACTGCTGGATGAATATTAATCTGGATGAATATTGTATTCAAACAGAATTGAAATGATCAAATTACCCATCAGACATATGAAATTGTAAATTCGTCAGAATTCTTTTGTTTTTGTGACTAATCGGAAGGTACCGGTGGGGTACAACCAATACTACTTGTGAAATCTTTGCGCTAAGTAAAAACAAAGTACCAGTTTCAGTATTCTTTGAAAATTATAGTTATCATGCGACAATAAGTTGGTAATTATTGCAATATGTGCAATATATGCAATTACACATTCTAGTATATAGACTATCCAATATCCATAAGCACAGTTAGAGCAGCCAAGAAAATTGGCTAAAAATTTGCTCGACCGACTCGTTAATTTTTTCAAACTGTATAGCAGGGAGCCAATATCCTTCAAGATGAAGCAGACGCACTGCACACTTTGAAAATCAATAAAGTCCCTATAGCCCTAAATTTGTTTCACAAAAGAATCTATAGTCATGGCCATCAATAAACACCTCTAGAGAACAAAATAGACTAAAACTCTATATGCCCGCGACTGGCCTCGGTATCGAGTTTTAGTCTATATACGACATAATATAATTTATTGCAGGTTCAAGTTAGAGATTGGTAGTTATCCTCCACATCTCTGATTTGGTTTAATTCAGTATAAGTTGACTCCTCCTCATTATTTCCAGCATTAACTCTCAATGATTGATAATTGTCTTCTGTGTTCATTTTTGAAAGATCAAGCTCTTGATAAGTTATTTCAACTTCAGTTGTCTTTGGTTCGGGATTTGAATTCAGTTTCTTGCTTCTAAATTTACGACGAGAACATGAGACAATGTAGGAAAGAAGAATTCCAATGATAATCCCAGACACCAATATTACCACAACCATATACCATACAGTTCCACTGCAATTACATTCTTCTGAAGCTGCTTTTCCTGAAAATTAAGAAGAATACAGTTACCGATATGGACTTACCAATTTTCTAAACAATTTGTTTCTTGTCAGTTAAAAAGAAAACAAACATCATACTTTCTGAACCATGTTAGGAAAAGAAAACCACCTTACCTGGTCCGAAATCTTTTGTAGTTGGAGCATTCGTTGTTCGTGTTACTGTAAATGAAATCAGATTGTTAAGAAAGAATCTGCCCTTTTTGCCTAGTACATTTTCAGCTTGATAGACTACAGTATATTACTTTTTAAAAGATAATTCAATCATAGAAAAGATTGTATATGTTATAGTTACCTCCGACAGACAAACTGAATTCCTTTGAACTATTTCCAAGTACGCTTGTTGCAATACATTTATATGACCCAGCATGACTATATTCAAGAACAGTTATTATATATGTCTTGTGAGTACTGACGACTTCAGTGTCGTTATGGATTATAGTATAACTTGGTAAAGGTACGGCTATAGCTTCACACGTTATCACAACTGATTCACCAAATACGACATTTTCCGGAGTCGACGTAAGGCGTATCACTGTAGGTGGAACTGCGTCTATGATAAAAACACAAACTCTTTATAACTAAATGATAAAATTTTTATTTGCACTGATGAGGATCTGGGGCTCGCTGATAGGAAGCTTTGCATGCCTTTATTCATTGTAAATACTGAGATAGCCGAATTGTTTACGCTTTCAGCCAATATGCATGTAGCCAAAGGATTTCAGTGCTGATATAGGTATAATTAAGCATTTTCGGCATTATAAGGTGCATACTCCTATCATTTGAAATATATTCTAACAAGAATTTTGAAATAATTTACATGTATTGCTCTTTGAAGTTTTGTTAATATGAAGTTAATATCATGCATGCAATTATCTACTTACAATAAACAATTACTTCGATTGCTTTTTCATCCGTTACATTATGGCTCTTGGCTACACATTTATATGTTCCACTGGCTGTTTTATCAACGTTACTGAAAGTTAATGATTGTTCTTCTCTTCCTGTTCCACCAATTTTGTTGCTACCTTTATACCATGTAACGTCTGCAGGAGGATTTCCACCTTCACCTCGACATTGACACTTGACATCATCACCTTCATTTACTATGATGGGCCTGGAACAATTGAATGTCACAGTTGGTTTCTCTGAAATGTAATGAAACAACAAAAGAGTTTATTTTGGAAAGTCACTATGTAGGCGAAAGTGTAGCTCAATATAATAGTAAACATTTCCACTGCAGATGTTGCCTTAGTGTTTCATTCCCTTTACGAACTAATTAAAATTATAATGGTAAAGATTTCTACCGTGCACGTTGCCTTGACCACCTTTGCCATGTCCATGCAACCTAGAATTATAAGCATATCTGAAATGTTACCTACTGTACTTCAACAAAACGTACCTAAAACAAAAACCTCAACTGCAACCTCACCACTTCCACCAGATACTAGAACATTAAAGTAGTATTTTCCATTATAACGTTCATCAACATTCTTTAGAACCAACGTTGCTGGTGTTTCTATTGCAACCCCAGGCAGGCTGCTGTTAGCAATTAAAACGTCCATGGTGCGAAATTTTACAGCAAGCTCTTCCGCCTTTGAACCACCTCTTCTTGTGAAATACCAAAGTACAGATGCTAGAGCAGGATTGCCCACAAATGACCACTTTAGTCTGGCAGTTGATCCAGGTAAAACAACTATCACGCTCTGATTAGATGGTGGATAGACTTGCCCTACACAGCAAAAAGTTTTCTCTACTGTGTTAAAAGTAACTGCAACGACACAAGTTATTTCTCTTGCATGGGTCGTTCAAACTATATGTAACTCCCTTGGGGGAGGAGGCCGGAAAGAATTTGACCGAGGCTGAAGAAGTTAAAAAATAACTGAAACCGATAATCAAAAAAAAATTTGCAAAGTAATTATTACTCTTCCAAGGTTAACAAGTGGCTTTCCTTCGTAAGCGATTTGCATTCATGCAGAAGTAGGCCTACTATCGTTATCATTATACAGTCCTACGATCCTTCAGAACCAATGATACACCGATTTTGAAAAAACACCTCGATTTTTTCGGTTAATTGATATAAACCTTCTCAACCGAGTCTGAACATCAATCATGTATTGTCATGAAGGGGGATGGGGAAGGACAACTCACTCAACTTAATACATGGCCGTGTGGAAATACAACTTTAGTTTTTGAATGTTTCCCATGTAAGTGAAGACTGCAAGAGTGAGATATTAAAGTGGAAGTCGAGTCCGTAATGTCAACAAACGGTTTGTTTACATTTTGAACTAGACTTGCCCAAGTCGCTCGCTAGGGACCGCGCGTAGTAAGAAGGGAGCGCTTGAGAAAGACGGAAGCGACGAGCGACTTGTGTCACTTGCCTGATTTTGAATCTTACTGAAAAATTTGGCGCGAAAATCAATTATGACATAGTGGGCGTTCACCATGTCGATTTCACTAGTTCATTATTGTTTTGGCGTCGTTAGTAGAGAATAATAATGAGCATTCACTGACGTCACCGGAGCAAAAATGCACCGGTGAATTTGGCGCGCTTGCGGGTGACAAAAGTCCGTCGCTTCCAGGAACCACGAACCGCGGACTTTGGAAAGTCTAATTTTGAACTGCTGTATTTTTTAAAATATGATGTACTTGTAACTGCCAAACGGCTAACTGTCAATATTCAGGTATTGTAATACGCGTATTATCAGTTTAAACTTTTATTGTAACTTTATTTCTTACTAAGACTCCAAACGGGCGATAAATACGGTATACAAATTTGGTGACGAACTGCTCACCGGTATAAAAACATAAGCCTTTATAACATGCAAAAGCAGTCATGCATTATAACTATCATTAGCATATTATTTACAGACAAAACCAGTCATGTATAACCTATCATTATCAGCATATTATTTACAGACATTACACACCGGCCTCTTTAAGTGGAAAACGTCAATTTACACTTAATAATTTACACATAATAAATGTCTGTTACTCCGTTCATAAACAAATTTCTTACTGTCTTAATCTGCTTCCAATACTAGGACAAGTTTGTCAATTGGCCTTACGAATACACTCGATTTTGTTTGAATTCTGACGCTGCGCACCAAACCGTTCTTGTCAGGAAAAACATTCAGCACTTTTCCCATTGGCCAGCAATTTCTGGGCGAAGAATAATCCACCAACAACACAATATCCCCTACTGCTACATTCCGTTTCGGCGTAAGCCATTTTTGTCTCTCCTGCAACAAAGGAAGATATTCACGCGTCCACCGCTTCCAAAATATATCTGTTAGATATTGAATTTGGCGCCATCTCCTCTTTGAGTAAACGTCCGATCTTGTGAAGACGCCTGGTGGGAAGATTGGGTTGAAATGAGCTAACAGCAGGTGGTTTGGTGTTAAGGCATTTGGGTCTCTTGCATCGTCACTCACTTTGGTGATGGGCCGTCCATTCATTATGGCTTCTACTTCACACATTAGGGTGTGCAGACTTTCGTCATCTATCACTTGTTCCTTCAACAAGGCTCTCAATATATTTCTGGCTGTTCTAATGCAACGCTCCCAGATTCCACCATGATGGGACCCGTATGGAGGATTAAATAACCACTTTATATTTCTCTGCAACAGATGATCATGGATTTTAGCTTGGTTCCATTTCCCAACAGCTTCGCGCAACTCTTTTTCTCCGCTGGTGAAGTTTGTGCCATTATCAGATCTTATCTCCTTTACTTGACCTCTCCTGGCAAGAAATCTTCGCAAGGCGAGAAGAAAGGAATCTGTATCTAAGCTATGGGAAACTTCGATATGGACAGCTCGAATTGTCAAACACGTAAAAATTGCACCATATCTCTTTAACAGACTTCTGCCGCGACGCACCACAAACGGCCCGAAATAGTCTATCCCAACATAGGTGAATGGTGGTTGGTCTGGAATTAGACGGTCTTCAGGTAGATCGGCCATTTTCTGGTTAAGGACTTCGGCTTTTCTCTTTCTGCATTTCACACATTTTGAAAGAACTTTTCGAACGGCTGAGTTAGCTTGGATGATCCAGAACTTTCGGCGAATAAGCGCCAAGACGTATTCTCTTCCAAGATGACCAGAAATATAATGATAGTGTCGGATAATAATATCAGCAACATGGTTATTCTTTGGTAGGATAACTTGATGCTTTGCGTTATCTGGTATGCTTGCAGCTTGTAATCGTCCACCTACGAGTAAAAGACCGTTCTGCCATACAGGATCGAGCTTGGACAGAGGACTGGACTTCTTCACGCGAGAATATTTCTTGGTTTTATTACATTCTTCTGCCGTTGTACTGTTCGTTTGAAGGGCTTTTATTTCATCCGAGAACGAACAATGCTGAACACATCTTAGAATCTCTTTACCTGCCGCTTCCACTTCATCAATCCGGAGAAGCAACAACTTTACATTTGGTGACTTTGGAAACTCGATTATCTTTCCTTCTTTACGTTTAGAATTGGCTTGTTGTAACTTCGTACGATATCGTAAAATCCATGCTATTACTTTCTTGGCGCGGTACCAAGATGAAAATCTATCCACGATACTGTAGAGGTAATTGTCTCTAACTTGGTGATTGTGGACGTCGGTTGTACAAACAGCAGTTTCACGTCTAACTTCTGGGTCATCAGCGGGAATTTCACCCAAAACTGGGGGACGTTGAGGCCACTCGGCATTAGAATTCCAAAGAAATTCTGGTCCGTTGATCCATTGGCTAGTTTTGAGAAATGCGTTGATTGAAAGTCCTCGCGAAGCATAATCTGCGGGGTTTAATTTGCCGTTTACATGTCTCCATTGTGTAGGCACTGATCTTTCACGAATAATTGCAATCCTATTAGCGACGAAGACATGGAATCGTTTGTCTTCATTTTCCACGTATCGAACAACAGAAGTACTGTCTGTCCAAAACGTCGTCTCAGCAGCTGATAGATCCAACTCTCTCTCCAACATCATGTCGACGCGAACTGAAACTGTGGCGGCGGATAGTTCTAGACGTGGAATTGTCATTGGCTTTAACGGTGTCAGGCGAGACTTTCCCATCAAGAACATACAGTGGACTGTGTCGTCATGGCTCAACAGGCGTAGGTAGGAAACTGAGCCGTATCCTTTCTCAGAAGCGTCGGAGAAATGATGTAACTGCGTGGATTTGACTGTAAAATCAGGTGGTTTGATACATCGAGCAATCGTAAACTTGGACAGTTTGGGAAGATCGACTAACCATTGATGCCAAAAAGATAAATACTTGCTCGGTATCTTGTCATCCCATGCTAACTTCATACGGCATAACTCCTGAAGGATCAACTTCGCGGGTAAGATAACTTGTGCCAGGAATCCAAAAGGATCGTAGATGGAACTTACTACTGATAGGATACCACGTCTTGTCGGTGGTCGATCTTTGATAACGATTTTGAATCCAAATTCATCACCATTGCACTCCTAATGCTCTCTCAATTGGCAGCTTGTCTTGGTTTAAGTCCAGATCTTTCACCTCTTTAGCACGTTCTTCACTGGGAATACTCTGCAGAACTTTGCGACTGTTACTGGACCATTTCGTTAAGTGAAAACCGCCTTTGCTTAGGAGCTCGCGAAGGTCATGGACAAGGGTAATGGCATGTTCTGCGGTAGGTGTAGATTTAAGACAATCGTCTACATAAAAGTTCCGTTTTACCGTGTTGATCACTTCTGCTTCGTAGTTGTCTTTGTTATCTTCTGCCGTTTGTAGTAAGGCGTAATTGGAACAGCTAGGCGATGATGTTGCCCCAAATAGGTGCACCAACATTTGATATTCCTCTGGATCTTTTTCCAGGTTACTATCAGGCCACCAAAGGAACCGGAGGCAATCGATATTAGATTCTGCTACTCGGACCTGATAAAACATAGCTTCAATGTCGGCGATGAAGGCGATAGGCTCTTGACGAAATCTCATCAATACTCCAATCAATTGGTTGGTTAAGTCAGGTCCAGGTAAAAGATGGTTGTTGAGGGACTCGCCTTTATACTTGGACGAACAATCGAACACCACACGGATTTTGTCTGGCTTGTGAGGGTGGTAAACACCGTGATGGGGAATATACCAAACTTTACCATCTTGTCGATCCAAGCGATCTAGTGGTATTTTTCGAGCATAACCCTTTTGGATGAGGTTTTCCACGAACGTTCTATAGTCAGCATAGAACTTGGGCTTCTTTTGCAACTTCTGTTTCAACCAAAAGGCTCGCTGTTCCACTTGAGGTTTATTGTTAGGCATTTGAATCTTTTCATCTTTGAATGGAAGTGCAATGCAATAATGACCATTGTTCAATTCAACTGTGTTCTTTACGTTGTCCATGAATTGTTGCTCTTTCTGTGACAATTCTGTCCGGTCATCAGCGATCGACTCGTTGAAATCTCGATTGATAGCATCCTTTACTATTTCATTCAACTGTACGTCTGATTTTACAAAAAAGTTTCTGGTGTGATATCTTTCATGTTGACGATACAGCGGACCATTAACTGCCCAGCCCAATGCTGTTCTTGTTGCGTAGGGACCACCATCCTGACTATTTTTTACTTCCAGGGGGTCTAGTGCTTCTGGTACGTCGCTTGCAATAAGAAGACCAACTTGTGCGTCCACGTTCGGTAAGTGAATTCCTTCTAGATGAGTCCATTGTTCTATGTCTTCTTGCCTAGGAATATCATCTCTGATTATTGGGATTTCTTTCGTTGTAAACATAACAGGCAATCGTATAAAATTATTCTCATCTAGGTCGGAAACTTCTAAATTATGTATAATAGAACTGTCTACGAGACTGTTTTTCTGCTCCATTGTCGTTAGCGCGATCTTGGTTTTGACACCCTCGATACCTAATTGCTGAGCCAGTATCTCTGTGCAGAACGTTGAATCACTTCCATTGTCAAGGAATGCATACGTAATAATAGCTTCATCTGTGCCTCTGACTCTAACTTTGACAGGTACAATCGCTCGGGCGATGACGGATTTCCCGGCCCCTGTTAGGGTAGGACGTTGCTTGTTGTCGTCACAGGTAGTGGATCCAACATTAACTTCTTTGATACCTTCAGTCGAAGTGCCTTTGTCTTCTTTCTCAGCGCTTCTCGTGTAGATTCTGTTCTTTCCAATATCGTTAGTATTGGTATGAAGGACTGTGGGATGCTTTCGAAGACAATTGGCAATTTTGCATGTAGCTCTATCCATACAATTCTTTGCAATATGCCCCTCTCGTAGACAACCAAAGCAAAATCTCTTTTCCATCAAGAATCCGATGCGCTCTTTATAGGGTTTGCATCTTAAAATGTCACATTCTTCCAAAACATGATTAGTTCTACGATTGCAATATTCACATGACTTGTCCACCTTTCGTGATGAAGAATTATTTGCTCCTCTCGTTACCTGCATCTCAGTGGCGAAACTGGATCCCTTGTAATTCGTTTGTCTTGACTTAGGTACTTCATTGCTTTTACCCTTTGCCGGCCAGGCCTTTGGACTTTCCGAGATGTTACCAAATATAGGATTGTTGGCTATTCTCGATTCCTTTTCGACGAAATCAACAAGATCAGGAAAAGTCACCAATCTCTGTTTCACTTCTATTATTTCGTCAGCATGTCGTCGCCATCTACATCTCATGCTAAATGGTAGCTTTTGCACAACTTATTGCAAGCTGTCAGCACTTTCGAATTTATTCAGATATGCGTTGGTTGTCATAACATTCTTGCAACATAAAAGGAATATAAAAAGTTTATGCAAGGCTGCATTATCCTCTGACTTCAAATCAGGCCATCTCGCTAACTTCTCCATGTAGGCAGCTGAAATCTTGTATTCATTTCCGTAATTTTTCTTTAACAAACGTCGAGCTTCGCGATAACCTCGTTCTGGCTTCATATGATGACATGATTTGACCAATTCTTTGACTTCGCCAGCAGTATACTGTTCAAGATAATAGAGTCGTTCTGTATCGTTTGCAATTCTAGTCTCGATTATGTTCTCAAATGCTCGTTCAAAGTTCTGATACTCCATAGGATTACCTGCAAATATTGGAATTTGCGGCTTTGGCAGTGAGCTTCTTTCTTGTTGTGCTGAAAAACCTTTCATGATTTCATTCTGCTTTAAATTTAAATCATTTTGCTGACCTTGCAATCGCAACATTGTTTGCAGAGTCGTGACGCCATAGCCGGATGCTTCCGATCGGCTTGATTTATTCGACTCGCTTGGTTGACTTTTGGCTTGACTGTTAATTTTTGTCTTGGACAATCGTGACTGTATATTAGTCCGTACAGGTTGGATTATCTTGCTCCGTTCGTTTTCCTCCAAGACAGCCAACACCTTTTCCTTTGCAACGCTTTTAGCGATCTCCATTTCCAATTGCATATGCTTCTCCTCTTGTTGTATTCGAAACTTCTGCTGTTCTAGAGCTTGTTGTTGCTCTAAACATTCGGCTTGAGCGATAAGTTCTGCTCTTCTAGTAGCCTCTTTAACTCTGCTGGCTGAAGCTGAAGATATGCGACTCCCGTCTCGACTTGTAACAGAACTTGGTCTTGTCAGCCTACGAGAACTCGCCTTCGATCCTACATCGCTCACCGAGTCTTCTGGATTAATATCAGCGATATGTGGCGTACGAGACTCTACCACTTGGACCCATTCTTGTATCGAAATTATGAAATCACGGCGTACTTTTTCTTCCCTTTCGTATTGATGTTGTGCTGTTTCTTGACTTTCATCGTCTGGAAGTAGCCTTTGATAACTGTAATGTACGTCGACATACTTTAGAAATAGCTCTTCCAAGTCACGCAATTTCGCCTTTACAACTTCGAGATTCTTATCGTCCGTTAACAGGCTTACTATTCCATTTTGCTTTACCGTAATAGCGGACAAAACTCCTCGTCGACTATTTCTTAGTCTGTTCAAATCCTCGTTCCGAATACCTTCTTGATCAAGGTTAAGGTTTGGTATTCTTACTCTGGGACTCAGACGAGACGCTTCACTGATTTGATCTGGATTTTCAGCCATAAACAAATTACTCTCGTCAAATTTGTATACTAATGTAACTGCCAAACGGCTAACTGTCAATATTCAGGTATTGTAATACGCGTATTATCAGTTTAAACTTTTATTGTAACTTTATTTCTTACTAAGACTCCAAACGGGCGATAAATACGGTATACAAATTTGGTGACGAACTGCTCACCGGTATAAAAACACAAGCCTTTATAACATGCAAAAGCAGTCATGCATTATAACTATCATTAGCATATTATTTACAGACAAAACCAGTCATGTATAACCTATCATTATCAGCATATTATTTACAGACATTACAGTACTGTCTGAATATCTAACACCATTTTGGTTCGCTTTGCTTCTAAATGAATATGGAATAGAGTTTATGTTCAGAAAAATTCGAAACATTCGAAATTTGGGCAATGTTCACATTACTCATTAGAGGTCCTCACATTGTTATCAGCAGAACCGATGCGCAGAACGGACTTGACTTCCACTTTAAACTATACGGGGAAATAAAATTTGTAAAAATGAAAATAAAAAGTCTTATACCTTCACATGAAAACAACATAAAACCGAGCCCAAATAAAATGTGAAAACCAACACAAATCATTTTATGGACGTCAAACCTGGATAGAAATAGAAAACAATTAAATATGCATGCAGCTGTTCCATAACTTTTCACAGAAAACCATCAATGTCGGGGAGATCTTCACAACAGCTAAAAATAAAATAAACCTTAATATATGCATAATGACCTCACAGGCGTGATTCGCGCAGGGAATGCGCGATCTCATCACAGAGAAGAGATACTGTAGTACAGAGAGGAAACACGTGGCAAATTGTGTCACGCCGATATATTCAGTCTATTAACAATAGAAAATTGTATTAAATCACTATTTTATTAAATGTTGACCATGCAGAGGAAAAAACTATACATATAAAAAAATTCCATGCTTTTTTATGCAAGAGTTATATTTTGAGGATTTATATCATTTGCTGCTTTGTTTTTTATATATGAGCATCTGAAATTCCCAGGAGTAGATAGGGAAAAAACTTTTGCCAAATAAAATGTTATGTTAACACTTTTAATAAAAAGAAATCAATAAAAGTGATCGCTTACCGTTATTCTACAATAATTTATTGAACAAAACTTCCATGGGTATCTTATTTTTTTTAAAAAAAAGCGATTTTCACCTTTAGAACTGCGTTTTCCCTATCTTTTGCTATGAAATTTTAGCGACGGCACTGGTTGGAAGATTTTGCGTGGCGCGTGGAACACGTGACACGAAAATTCAGGTTATCGAGGTGTCTGTTTCCTCCATTGAGGTTTCCTCTCTGTACTATCTCTTCTCTGTGATCTCATCACAGAATAAGGTACACAGAAGGTCGACTCGAGTAACCACTGCCACGCCATGATTCATCATCAAAATGCTGACGCCATGGTCCTAGCCAGTGCGCGTTTGAGAGGCATTCCCCCTGGACATCCGCCATTTTGAATATTATCAGGGGGTACGTGAATGCCTCTCAAACTCGCACTGGCTAGGACCATGGCGTCAGCATTTGATGACGAATTACGGGTTACGCCAAAATCATAGGAAAATCATAGGAAAAATGAAGAAGTCGGCATTCTGTGTACCTTATTCTGATCTTATTAACGGTAGTTTTGGTGACGTATTGGTATATACAAACGACATCAATGACAACATGCTTTGATTACGCAAACGAATGTGATTCCTGAACAAATTTCATTCAATAAACGATGATCTTAATGCAGATAAGACACTATTGACTCATGGAGTGTTTGGGATTACATTTATTAACTTAGTTAATTTTAAACAAGAGTATATTAAGGAGTAAATTAAATATTCCTGGTTGGTATAAAAATATGAACTCTATATATACGCCTTCATACAGGAATATCAAAAATCAAATATAAAAAAATATTATACATAGCTACACACCTCTGGCTACACACTTGCTGTAAGTATAGTAGTATAGTATTCCTGTAAAATTGGCCACCAAATGCTATATACAAGTGTGTTGTTTGGATGGTGTAAAGTTCTTCTCCATACAATCTTCCAGTTTCGATACTGATTGAAGCTTGATGTGCAAAAATGTGACACACTATACTTGCAGTCTGTGTATAAGTTTCTAAAGTCTATATTTATAGTGAATTCATAAATTCAATTCGAATAACTTCGGTTGGTATTCCTGTAAAATTGGCCACCAAACGCTATAGCTTCGATTTGGCGTGCTGTTTGCAATAGGTTTAAGGAAAGGGTTGTGATTGGTATAAAGATCAAGGAGTAATTTATTCCGGAGCGCGAAACATCATGCAGGATGCAACCTAAAGTTCTTCCGGCTTCAACGCTAATATTAAAGCTTAATGATGTGCAAATAAGACATAAAGCCGACTGCATATAGATTCCGAAAGCTATGGTGAATTTATTTAAGCAGTCAAACTTTTTCTACCTCCCAGGAAGGTACGTTTTCATTTGCTTGTGTGAATGTTTGTGTGGTGCTTGTATTGTGTGGTTGGAACTGAATAACTCAAAAACTATTACACACTTGGTTCCAAAAATTTGTGGAACCAATAGCCATAAGCGAAGGTGAAATTGACCAAATATTAGTTGAATCTGGATGTGAAATTGCATGAAAAATTTAGAAAAAAATTTGCTCTGTTTTTTTCGACATAATACACGTTTTGAATGCCCTCTATAGTTTTACTATGAATTGCCTTTGACAAAAAAATATTGAGACTATGATTTTCTGTCGGCAAAACAACAGTAAGAGGGTTGATTTGCCTATATACAGTACTTCTTAGCTGGTCTCCGTCTTGTAAGAGATTGGCTTCGTTGCTATGTTGCGCAATTGATTATTGCTCTTTGAAATTATTATTTTTTTATTAAAGAGTGTTTAAAAACAAAGTCAAAGACCTGAGATCAAAGGCCCTGTCACACTATTGCGTATGAGAGAAACGTATGGAAATTAATGAAATAATTTTCATACGCACAAAAATCCTTTGAAATTAATGCCAGCGTATGCATGAGTACCGTACATCTGGCGTACCTCTATAGCGTATTCAGCATGTGCCTAGAGTATGCTTATCGTATAAAGCATACGTCCGATACGCACAAAATTTTTGAGCATGCTTTTCTGCTTCGCCGTATCCGCCCAGCGTATGCCACCGTACGCGACCGTGCTTGAAACGTATCCAACCTATGCCTAACGTACCCCTAGCGTATGTCAGCGTATACCGGCGTATGAGTGATATGTGGCATACGCTGGCATACGCTAGTACGATACGCAATAGTGTGACAGGGCCTTTAGGAAAAGGCAGAAAAATTTGGGGGAAACTGGGATTTTGACCGGAAATTTTTAATCGTATTTGGACATTTTTGTTCGAATGATACAAAAGGTATCATTTGAAAATGATAGCTACATGTATACAGATATAATCTTTATTAAATTAATTGATATAAAAAAATGACACCTTAGCTGTAAGTCCACATGCAAGCATTGTTTAAGTAATAAAATGTTGATCAATGTGAAGAAAAACTTTGAACTTTTTCATTCAATAATACTGTATTCGTTACTTTAATAAAATATACTGTATTTTTTTACACCGAAGTTGATTAATAAAAGGTTTACTGCTTGTGGGACTATAAAACTGAGCTGAGCATGTACAATCTATGTGGTGCACTGCATGCTATATACATTCATATAGGAGAAACGCTCCGACTGCCCTTTCCAAAAGGTAGTAAAATCCAATTACATACTGTGGGCTTGCTACACTAAAGTTCAAAACCATGTATACAATGGAAAACAAAAATACAGTAATAAGGTCTGACGGGTTTATAAGTACCAGTTAAAACATGAATAGCTGATCTTTATCTGATATAAAATGAACATTGTCTAAGCCGAGAAAATCAAAGCTGAAGTTTATATGTAAATCAGGATAAATCTTTATCCGATTTACAAACATTGATTAAGGTAGCTCAATACAGTTTTTAAAAAAATTGAAAATTCACGATTTAGATGCGTATTTTTAGACAATTATTACTTGTTGATAAACAAAAATTACCTTACTTATATAAAACAACATCTAAAGAGTTTTCGCACAAAAGTTACGTAACTGCCGTTGCTATGGCAACAATGACGTTTCAAGATGGCGGATATTTTGACTTTAAAGTAATTTAACCACTGAAGTGAATTTAACTCGTAAACGACATCGGTGACCCCCAAATTTTATTTTTAAAAATTGTTTTGTGGAAACGTTTCCTGTCGGTTAAATAAGTGGAATACTGTAATGAATTGTAAGAGGGTTGGTTTGCCTAGTTCGTTGATTTCTTTGTTTAATGTTCATTGCTACTCGTCTGGAATTGCTCTTTGGAATTCTTATTTAATTGTGTGAAAGACAAAGATGTAAGATTTAGTAAGATTATTAGCTAATTTGAACGGGACGCATATAAAATTCCAGGTTCAAGTTAAAGATTGGTAGTTGTTCTCCACGTCTCTGGCTGTGTTTAACTCAGTATATGTTGCATCCTCGTAATTACTCGCAGCATTCACTCTTGATAATTATCTTCTGTGTTCATTTTTGAAAGATCAAGCTCTTGATAAGTTGTATCAACTTCAGTTGCCTTTGGTTCAGGGTTTGATTGAGGTCCTCTGTTTCTCAACGATTGATAATTGTCTTCTGTGTTCATTTTTGAAAGATCAAGCTCTTGAGAAGTTGTATCAACTTCAGTTGCCTTTGGTTCAGGGTTTGATTGAGGTTTCCTACTTCTAAATTTACGACGGAAACACAAGACAATGTAGCAAAGAAGAATTCCAATGATAATCCCAGACACCAGTATTACCACAACCATATACCATACAGTTCCACTACGATTACATTTTTCTAAAGCTGTTTTTCCTGAAAATTAAGAACACAGTCACATAGATGGGTTTACCAATTCCCTAAACCATCTGGTTCTATGTACCGTATACTGCATGGGCGTCCCAAAAAATTAAACATAACACAAATATTATACTATCTGGAACCATGTTAGGATAAGAAAACGACTTTACCTGTTCCGAAATCCTTTGTAGTTGGAGTAGTCGTTGTTGGTGTTACTGAAAATGAAATCACATTGTTAAGAGTCCGCTCTCTGATTTGCCTATAGTTACATATTAAGCTTGATGCACTATAGTTTACATCACTTTTTAAAAGGTAATGCAATCATAGCAAAGATCGTATATGATTACCTGTGACAGACAAGCTGAATTGAACTATTTCCAAGTATACTTGTGGCAATACATTTATACGACCCAGCATCTCTGTATTTCAAAACAGTTATAATATGTGTATTGTGAGTACTGACGACCTCAGTATCGTTATGGATTATGGTATAACTTGGTAAAGGCACAGCTATTGCTTCACACGTTATCACGACTGGTTCACCAAGTACGACATTTTCTGGAGTCGATGTAAGGCTTATTACTCTAGGTGGAACAGCGTCTGTAAAGATACAAACTCTTTATATGCTGATAAATGATAAACTTTTTATTAGCACTGAATGAACATCCAGGCTTACAGATTGAAAGCTTTACCTTTATGTATTCTATATAAATTTTCAAACAGCAAGAATTGATATAGCCAAGCGAGTTCAATTCATATAGGGTATAATTAGCTTTTTTGATGCATATTTTTACTATTTGAAATATATTCACAAGTTCTAAACAGTTACCACTGACTCTACTTACAATAAACAATTATTTTGATGTATTCTTCGTCCGTTAATTAGAGTGAGACTTTGGGCCACACACTTGTACGTTCCAGTGTCTGTTCCATTAACATTCCTGAGATTAATGTCTGTTCTTCTTTTCTGGTTCTACCAAACTGGACGCCATCTTTGTACCAAATTACATTGGCTGGAGGGTTTCCACCTTGTCCTCTACATGCACATGTGACATTATCACCCTCATCTACCTTGATAGGACTGGAACAACTTAACGTCACGGTTGGTTTTTCTGAAATGTAATGAAGCCATTTGCGTTGAAAGTTTAAAAGGTATTTTGTATAAATAGTTGGAGTAAAGCCTAAAATTTGACAGAATAAACATACGTACAGTAGTTCCAGGTTTTTTTTATTTATTTAAAATGTTTGTCTTAAACTTAACTTTATAAAATCTTAAACCTTAAACATTGAGCGCGCAGGGTATGAGGGATAACTTCCTTCGAGTCTTAAACTCGGGAAATTTGCATGGCAACAATGCTAGGGCATATATAACGCACGTATAGCCTTACTTTTTGCCACTTATTTCATTTTTGAAAAAGTGGCAAAAAATGGCCTTAACCTTTCGTCCATTTTTCCCCATTTATTGCATTTTTGAATAAGTGGCAAAAACTGCGAAAAAATTAAGAGTGAATGTCAGTAAAAATCGAACATATGAGACATTTCGCGGCCACGACTGAAAAATCGATTTTGCTCAAATTTTGCCCAGATATGCCTTATTATATCGGAAAATGCACCATATATTTTTTTAGGTCAAATACTTTTTTAACTTTGAGAAAATGCCGTTTTAACACGACCACCCTAAATCGCCATTTTTTCTGGGAAAATATGCGCTGATTTTACAGATAAATTTCACCACGACAACCGTTTCTAATCGATCTAAAACCCTAAAAATCTTGTTTTCAGTTATTCAAAGGACTGTGTACATGACTTACAGGAAATCTGAGTTACTTTTAGGAATAGAAATAATCGTAGTTTTGGAGCACACTACCTTACTTCATTTACGATACCCTCTTAACAAAATCGATTTTCACCATGCGATAAAGCTCCAAATCGATCATGCTTCCACTAGTTGGCTCTTTAATAAGCAACCTTTCAATTGACGTAAATACTTCTTTTGGCAAATGAATACGCGATAAACGACAGCGCGTTGAAATCTTCCGTTTTTGACGTCTTGCAAGTCAAACTCTGTTAATTTACATACCGTCGAAGTAAACAATTTAATAAAGTATTTTAAGTATTTTATTTTTTGAGAAGAAGATATATTCTTGAATGGAGACTTTTTACCCTGCTTAGTTTAAAATTGATCCAAAAATCCCGAGATATTTGTAAAATATCATCATATACAGGTATTTTGAAATATAATATTGTTGTCAGTTGCATGACAACTTCAGATCATTGTTCAATATTGTCTACTTTTAATAGCGCAAACATACATATCGATGAGCAGTTTAGTGATTTTATATTTGTTACTAAATTTCCCAAAATTAGAACTTCAATTGACAATTGTTGTTTTGTTCCAGTTTGCATTGATCCATATAATGTACCATTTAGTATTTACATATCGACTATCGAGTATAAATGTTTACGAAACATCAGTTAATTATTAAGCAGCTGTTAATAGCGTGCGTGTGAAATGAACATTTATCCATACAAGGTTTGTTATTTTATTATATATTCTACCACCTCAAACTCAAATTATAGGCATATAGCAAATACTGTAGTTTAGAATAATGTGTGTTTACTTTGATGCACAGTTAAAATAATCAGTAAAATTACTTTATTTTGATACACTAATGTCTATTGATCTTATTATATTTCACAAGTACTAGTATCCAAAAATACAGCATTGAGTATTTTGGCCCAGTGCGACATCACAAATTATTATTGTCTCCCCATACGTCGCGTTTAAAGAAAATGAAAGCTTGTTGCTCGTTTAACGCCGGATTAACCACGTGTCAAATACGGCAAATGCCGTGGGCCTCGCGCTTTACTGTGCTACGCCCATTTTTACGAGAACACGACTATTTTCTATTAGGGACCTCGCGCATTTAGGGCCCCTAGGCTTGGCAGTTCGCCCTAGCACGGCCCCTGGAAAATATGCAATACTCGTGTTCATATAATTTTTAGTTGCGTTGAGCTGTTATATTATGATCCTGTTTATACCCACCAACTGCGCCAGGCAGGCCATTATCTCGTTTATAATTGTGCAAATAAATTGAAATATTGAAAAAAATTATTTAACACTTTTGTGTGTCTTTAAATTCAATGGTTTTCATAAAAAGAAGAAAGGGGGAGGTTTGGGGGCCTCGCGCTAAAATTTGCCACGGGCCTCGCGCGACGTTAATCCGGCCCTGGTCACTTGTCGGTAGTTCTTGCGGTTTTAATGCCAATTGACAAAGATCAAAAGAGAGCACTGATGACTCCTCCCGTCGGAGAAATACTGGCGCAGCCCAAACCAGCTCAATGAAATATGGGTCCCCAGGGCCAATTATACCCTTGGGGCCCCGGTGAACCACAATTCCCCCCCCCCCCTCCGTCGACAAACTTTTTATCGCCTTGCAAATTTGTATTTGCCTGTCTTCCTTGAGCTGGGGTCGCGGAGAAAATTGCTCCCTTTGCCGCCTCCCTGCATGGGCGGCCCTGGCGCCGCCCTTGTCTTATCATAACTGGCGCGGCTCGATGAATAATTGCCGCTTTCAAACAGAGGTTTATGATTTTAAACCTCTAGAACCAGAGTACTTTGGTCACTCTGAGGCCAGCGAAATAACCTCTTCCGCAACATGCACGTACGCGTCTACTATCGTCAAGAAACAATCAATACGTATAATCGTTGTGGTCTGTGGGATTTTAATTCAATAGTGTAAACCTTGCAGTTTTAGGGAAGCCTCACATATCGATTTTTTCCACAAGAAACGTCATATGTTCGTTTTGAGGGTGGGGGAGGGGGGTTTACAGCTGTGACGTCTCTGTAAATATCATGGAAAAGTTCGATAGTTTTTTCAGATACCTTAACACTTCGGAATCAACTTTGCAGAGTATAAAAAGGAAAACAACTTGAAAGGAAACGACTATTCAAATATAAGGGCTGGTAAACTAAAAATAAAAACTCCTTATATGGATAAACATTATAAACGTTCATTTCACATGTACACGCACGCTAACAGCTGCTTAATAATTAACTTACGTATTTGTAAACATCAGTCGATAAATAAAATGGTACATTAATATGGACAAAATGGATCAAAACCTCTGAAAAAGCAGTTGTAGTTCCAATTCTTTTGGGGAATTTAGTAGCAAATATAATCCTTAAATAGCTCATCGATTTGTATATGTTAGCGCTAAAGTCAAACGGCCGGGTCGTAGATCACGTTGAATAATGATCTGAAGTTATCATGCAACCGTCAACAATGTCTCAAAATACTGGATGTTTGATGATTTTTTTACAAATATACTGGGATTTCTGGACCACTTTTAAACTTAGCAAAGCGAAAAGTCCCCATTCAAGAATATGTTTTTTCTCGAAAGGTAAAATACTTGGAATACTTGATTAAATTGTTTACTTCGACGGTGTATAAATTAACAGCGTTTGACTTGCAAGACGTCAAAAACGGAAGATTTCAACGCGCTGTCGTTTATCGCGTATTCATTTGCCAAAAGAAGTATTTACGTCAATTGAAAGCTTGTTTATTAAAGAGCCAACTAGTAGAAGCATGATCGATTTGGAGCTTTATCGCATGGTGAAAATCGATTTTGTTAAGAGGGTATCGTAAATGAAGTAAGATAGTGTGCTCCAAAACTACGATTATTTCTATTCCTAAAAGTAACTCAGATTTCCTGTAAGTCATGTACACAGTCCTTTGAATAACCGAAAACAAGATTTTTAGGGTTTTAGATCGATTAGAAACGGTTGTCGTGGTGAAATTTATCTGTAAAATCAGCGCATATTTTCCCAGAAAAAATGGCGATTTAGGGGGGTCGTGTTAAAACGGCATTTTCTCAAAGTTAAAAAAGCATTTGACCGAAAAAAATATATGGTGCATTTTCCGATATAATAAGGTATATCTGGGCAAAATTTGAGCAAAATCGATTTTTCAGTCGTGGCCGCTTTATGTTTGATTTTTGTGGACATCCTCTCTTAAGGCCTTAACTTTTCGTCCATTTTTCGCCACTTATTTCGTTTTTGAAAAAGTGGCAAAAAATGGCTAAAAAGTAAGGCTATAGCCTTAAGTTTTCGTCCATTTTTCGCCACTTATTTCATTTTTGAAAAAGTGGAAAAAAATGGCTAAAAAGTAAGGCCTTAACTTTTCGTCCATTTTTCGCCACTTATTTCGTTTTTGAAAAAGTGGCAAAAAATGGCTAAAAAGTAAGGCCTTAACTTTTCGTCCATTTTTCGCCACTTATTTCGTTTTTGAAAAAGTGGGAAAAAATTGCAAAAAAGTAAGGCTATAGCCCTAACTTTTCGTCCATTTTTCGCCGCTTATTTCATATTTGAAAAAGTGGCAAAATAATGGCAAAAAAGTAAAGGCTATAGCCTTACTTTTTTGCCATATTTTCCCACTTATTTCATAATGGAAAAAGTGGCAAAAAATGGAAAAAAAATAAGGCAATAGCCTTAACTTTTCGTCCATTTTTCGCCACTTATTTCATTTTTGGGTTTCAAGCGCGTGACGACAGGTTTGATTGCTGGTTGTATCAAGAGCATTTTAGCGTCGGCCGAGGAGAGAAAGAGTTAAGTGGAATAAAAAAGAACATAAAGGAAGTGCATGCGAGACGGTCTAGTGGTAAGGACGAAGTGTTGCAAGTGCGTGATGCCAGGTTCGATTCCTGGGTGTATCAAGAGCATTTTAGCGACGGGCGTCGTCGCTAATTAATTGCACCTGAGAGAAGAAAAAGTTAAGTAGAATAAAAAAGAACATAAAGAAAGTAGGCGAGACGGTCTAGCGGTAAACACGAAGTGTTGCAAGTGCGTGGTGCCAGGTTCGGTTCCAGGTTGTATCAAGAGATACAAATTAGAATAGGATCTGTTTATTTTTCGAAAGAAATAAAAAAATCGATGTATTCTGTCACCTGTGCGTTGGACACAGCAGCGCAAGACAAGGCACAGAGGTAGCCTAAGATGTTTTTTTTTAAAAAAAAATAGAAAAATACCTGAGGGCTTGACACAGTAGCTTCAATCAAACGGGAACCACCTCCTCAATCACACGGGAACCACGTCCTCAATCACACGGGAACACGTCATCAATCACAAGGGAACCACGTCCTCAATCACAAGGGAACCACGTCCTCAATCACACGGGAACCACGTCCTCAATCACACGGGAACCACGTCCTCAATCACACGGCAACCACGTCCTCAATCACAAGGGAACCACGCCCTCAATCACACGGCAACCACGTCCTCAATGACAAGGGAACCACGTTCTCAATCACACGGGAACCACGCCCTCAATCACACGGGAACCACGTCCTCAATCACACGGCACCCACGTCCTCAATCACAAGGGAACCACGCCCTCAATCACACGGCAACTACGTTCTCAATGACACGCGAACAACGCCCTCAATCACAAGGGGAACCACGTCCCCAATCACACGGCAACCACGTCCTCAATGACAAGGGAACCACGCCCTCAATCACAAGGGGAACCACGTCCTCAATCACAAGGGAACCACGTCCTCAATCACAAGGGGAACCACGTCCTCAATCACACGGTAACCACGTCCTCAATCACACGGGAACGACGTCCTCAACCACAAGGGGAACCACGCCCTCAATCACAAGGGAACCACGCCCTCAATCACATGGTAACCACGTCCTCAATCACACGGCAACCACGTCATCAATCACACGGGAACCACGCCCTCAATCACAAGGGAACCACCTCCTCAATCACACCAGAACAACGTCCTCAATCATACGGGAACCACATCCTCAATCACACGGAAACCACGTCCTCAATCTCACGGGAACCACGCCCTCAATCACACGGGAACCACATCCTCAATCACACGGAAACCACGTCCTCAATAACACGGGAACCACGTCCTCAATCACACGGGAACCACGTCGTCAATCACAAGGGAACCACGTCCTCAATCGCATGGGAACCACGTCTTCAATCACTCATGAACCACGCACTCAATCACAAGGGGAACCATGTCCTCAATCACACGGGAACCACGTCCTCAATCACGAAGGAACCACGTCCTCAATCACGAGGAAACCACGTCCTCAATCACGAGGGAACCACGTCCTCAATCACACGGGAAGCACGTCTTCAATCACAAGTGGAACCACGTCCGCAATCAAACGGGAACCACGTTCTCAATCAAACGGGAACCACGTCCTCAATCACATGGGAACCACGTCCTCAATCACACGGGAACCACGTCCCCAATCACAAGGGGACCACGTCCTCAATCACACGGGAACCACGTCCCCAATCACAAGGGGAACCACGTCCTCAATCACACGGGAACAACGTCCTCAATAACACGGGAACCACGTCCTCAATCACACGGGAACCACGTCGTCAATGACACGGGAACCACGTCCTCAATCACACGGGAACCATGTCCTCAATCATACGGGAACCACGTCCTCAATCAGACGGGAACCACGTCCTCAATCACACGGGAACCACGTCGTCAATCACAAGGGAACCACGTCCTCAATCGCATGGGAACCACGTCTCCAACCACTCATGAACCACGCACTCAATCACAAGGGGAACCATGTCCTCAATCACACGGGAACCGCGTCCTCAATCACGAGGGAACCACGTCCTCAATCACGAGGGAACCACGTCCTCAATCACGAGGGAACCACGTCCTCAATCACACGGGAACCACGTCCTCAATCACAAGTGGAACCACGTCCTCAATCACACGAGAACCACGTCCTCAATCACCCGGTAAGAACAGAAAAATTGAAACAGCACATTATTAACTTTTACGTTTTTTTCGATTACGCAGGTGGAAAACCTGGCATTTATCTCCACGGGCAAGTCTAGTGATGCATAAGTAAGCCATCGAGAGAAAGCCTATTGGTGGTAGATTCCAAAAATACAATTTTCAGACTAGCCCAAATTAGGTTTCTGCAACAGGAACCTTAGAATTCAATAGAACATAAGATTCGAAAGCGCATAATATTAACTTTCACGTCTTTTTCGATTACACATCCAGGTGAAAGAACTTGCTTTTTATGTCCACGGACTGTCTAGTTATGCAAGAACGAGGCATCAGCAGAAAGCCTATAGACACTTCCCGAATTTGCTTGAGTGCACACGAAACAATAGTTTGGAATCGAGGCGGACAATGTAATCCATTGGAAATAAGTATAGTTTTCCAATGGATTACATTGTCCGCCTCGATTCCAAGCTATTGTTTCGTGTGCACTCAAGCAAATTCGGGAACTGTCTATTGACCGTACATTCCAAAAATATAATCTTGAGACCGTGCCAAATTCTAGTTTTTGCTATAGGAGCCTTGAAATTCAATTGAACATAAGATTCGAAAGCGCACAGCATTAACTTTCACGTCTTTTTCGATTACACATGCAGGTGAAAAAACTTGCTTTTTATGTCCACGAACTGTCTAGTTATGCAAGAACGAGGCATCAGCAGAAAGCCTATTGACCGTAGATTCCAAAAATATACCTTTCAGACCGTGCCAAACTTTAGTTTTTGCTACAGGAGCCTTGAAATTCAATAGAAGATAAAAGGTTCGAAAACGCATAATATTAACTTTCACGTCTTTTTCGATTACACATGCAGGTGAAAAAACTTGCTTTTTATGTCCACGGACTGTCTAGTTATGCAAGAACGAGGCTTTAGTAGAACGCCTGTTGACCGTAGATTCCAAGAATATAATTTTTAGACCGTGTCAAATTAAAGTTTTTGTTACAGGAGCCTTGCAATTCAATAGAAGATAAGGGTCGAAAGCGCAAAATATTAACTTTCACGTTTTTTTTGATTACACAGTTGGAAAAACCTGCCATTCATCTCCACGGACAAGTCTAGTGATGCACAAGTAAGGCATCGAGAGAAAGCCTATTGCTCATAGATTCTAAAATACAATTTTCTGACTAGCCCAAATTCAATTCTCTGCGACAGGAGCCTTGGAATTCAATAGAACATAAGATTCGAAAGCGCATAGTATTAACTTTCACGACCTTTTCCATTACACATGCAGGTGAAAAACTTGCTTTTTATGTCCACAGACTGTCTAGTTATGCAAGAACGAGGCATCAGCAGAAATCCTGTTGACCGTCGATTCCGAAAATATAATTTTCAGACCGTGCCATATTCTAGTTTTTGCTACAGGAGCCTTGAAATTCAATAGAAGATAAGATTCGAAAACGCATAATATTAACTTTCACGTCTTTTTCGATTACACATGCAGGTGAAAAAACTTGCTTTTTATGTCCACGGACTGTTTAGTTAAGCAAGAACGAGGCATCAGCAGAAAGCCTGTTGACCGTAGATGCCAAGAATATAATTTTTAGACCGTGCCAAATTAAAGTTTTTGCTACAGGATCCTTGAAATTCAATAGAAGATAAGGTTCGAAAGCGCAAAATATTAACTTTCACGTTTTTTTCGATTACACAGTTGGAAAAACCTGCCATTCATCTCCACGGACTAGTCTAGTGATGCACAAGTAAGGTATCGATAGAAAGTCTATTGGTGATAGATTCTAAAAATACAATTTTCAGACTAGCCGAAATTCAAGTCTCTGCTACACCAGCCTTGGAATTCAATAGAACATAAGATTCGAAAGCGGATAATATTAACTTTCACGTCTTTTTCGATTACACATGCAGGTAAAAAACTTGCCTTTTATGTCCACAGACTGTCTAGTTATGCAAGAATGAGGCATCAGCAGAAATCCTGTTCACAGTAGATTCCAAAAATATAATTTTCAGACCATGCCATATTCTAGTTTTTGCTACAGGATTCCTGAAATTCAATAAAAGATAAGGTTCGAAATTGCATAATATTAACTTTCACGTTTTTTTCGATTATACAGTTGGAAAAACCTGCCATTCATCTCCACGGACAAGTCTACTGATGCACAAGTAAGGCATCGAGAGAAAGCCTATTGCTGATAGATTCTAAAAATAGAATTTTCAGACTAGCTCAAATTCAAGTCTCTGCTACAGGAGCCTTGGAATTCAAGAGAACATAAGATTCGAAAGCGCATAATATTAACTTTCACGTCTTTTTCGATTACACATGCGGGTGAAAAACTTGCTTTTTATGTCCACAGACTGTCTAGTTATGAAAGAACGAGGCATCAGCAGAAATCCTGTTGACCGTCGATTCCGAAAATATAATTTTCAGACCGTGCCATATTCTAGTTTTTGCTATAGGAGCCTTGAAATTCAATTGAACATAAGATTCGAAAGCGCACAATATTAACTTTGACGTCTTTTTCGGATTACACATGGAGGTGAAAAAGTTGCTTTTTATGTCCACGAGCTGTCTAGTTATCCAAGAACAAGGCATCAGCAGAAAGCCTATTGACCGTAGATTCCACAAATATACTTTTCAGACCGTGCCAAATTCTAGTTTTTGCTACTGGGGCCTTGAAATTCAATAGAAGATAAGATTCGAAAACGTATAATATTAACTTTCACGTCTTTTTCGATTACACATGCAGGTGAAAAAACTTGCTCTTTATGTCCACGAACTGTCTAGTTATGCAAGAACGAGGCATCAGCAGAAAGCCTGTTGACCGTAGATTTCAAGAATATAATTTTCAGACCGTGCCATATTCTAGTTTTTGCTACAGGATCCTTGAAATTCAATAGAAGATAAGGTTCTAAAGCGCATAATATTAACTTTCACGTTTTTTTCGATTACACAGTTGGAAAAACCTGCCATTCATCTCCACGGACAAGTCTAGTGATGCACAAGTAAGGCATCGAGAGAAGGCCTATTACTGGTAGATTCTAAAAATACAATTCTCAGACTAGCCCAAATTCAAGTCTGTACTACAGGAGCCTTGGAATTCAATAGAACATAAGATTCGAAAGCTCATAATATTAACTTTCACGTCTTTTTCGATTACACATGCAGGTGAAAAACTTGCTTTTTATGTCCACAGACTGTCTAGTTATGCAAGAACGAGGCATCAGCAGAAATCCTGTTGACCGTAGATTCCAAAAATATATATTTCTGACCGTGCCATATTCTAGTTTTTGCTATAGGAGCCTTGAAATTCAATTGAACATAAGATTCGAAAGCGCACAATATTAACTTTCACGTCTTTTTCGATTACACATGCAGGTAAAAAAGTTGCTTCTTATGTCCACGAACTGTCTAGTTATGCAAGAACGAGGCATCAGCAGAAAGCCTATTGACCGTAGATTCCAAAACTATACTTTTCAGAGCGGGCCAATTTCTAGTTTTGCTATAGGAGCCTTGAAATTCAATGGAACATAAGATTCCAAAACGCATAATATTAATTTTCACGTCTTTTTCGATTACATATGCATGTGAAAAAACTTTCATTTTATGTCCAGCGACTGTCTAGTTATGCAAGAACGAGGCATCAGCAGAAAGCCTGTTGACCGTAGATTCCAAGAATATAATTTTCAGTCCGTGCCAAATTCTAGTTTTTGCTATAGGAGCCTTGAAATTCAATTGAACATAAGATTCGAAAGCGCATAATATTAACTTTCACGTCTTTTTCGATTACATATGCACGTGAAAAAACTTTCTTTTTATGTCCACGGACTGTCTAGTTATGCAAGAACGAGGCATCAGCAAAAAGCCTATTGACCGTAGATTCCAAAAATATACTTTTTAGACCGTGCCAAATTCTAGTTTTTGCTATAGGAGCCTTGAAATTCAATTGAACATAAGATTCCAAAACGCATAATATTAACTTTCACGTCTTTTTCGATTACACATGCAGTCGAAAAAACTTGCTTTTTATGTCCACAGACTGTCTGGTTATGCAAGAACGAGGCATCAGCAGAAAGCCTATTGACCGTAGATTCCAAAAATATACTTTTCAGACCGTGCCAAATTCTAGTTTTTGCTATAGGAGCCTTGAAATTCAATCGAACATTAGATTCCAAAACGCATAATATTAACTTTCACATCTTTTTCGATTACACATGCAGTTGAAAAAACTTTCTTTTTATGTCCACAGACTGTCTAGTTATGCAAGAACGAGGCATCAGCAGAAAGCCTATTGACTGTAGATTCCTAAAATATAATTTTCAGACCGTGGCAAATTCTAGTTTTCGCTGTAGGAGCCTTGAAATTCAATTGAACATAAGATTCGAATGCGCCTAATATTAACTTTCACGTTTTTTTCGATTACACATGCAGCTGGAAAAACTTGCTTTTTATGTCCACATACTGTGTAGTTATGCAAGAACGTGGCATCAACGAAAAGCCTTTTGACAATAGATTCCAAAAATACGATTTTCAGACCGTGATAAATTCACGTTTTTGCTACAGGGACCATGAAATTTAATAGAACGGAAGTTTTGAAACAGCATAATATTAACTTTTACGTTTTTTTCGATTACGCAGGTGGAAAAACCTGCCATTTCTCTCCACGGACAAGTCTAGTGATGCAGAAGTAGGCGTGGCTCATAAATAAATCTACACTATCCCAACTACTTCTATGTTTCAATGACTGGGCTAAATCTAGAGACGAAGCTACTCCCACTGATGTTGTAATTATGGACTTTTGTAAAGCTTTTGACAGTGTGCCACACGAGCGCTTACTATACAAATTGAAACAACACGGTATCGGTGGAGCACTGCTCGATTGGTTTAGATACTTTCTCACGGACCGCTATCAACGTGTTATCGTACGTGGCTCGCAGTCAAACTGGTCCCCAGTTAAATCAGGGGTACCCCAGGGAACAATCTTAGGTCCAATATTGTTCCTTATTTATATAAACGACCTACCCTCGGAAATCCAAAGCTCGATTAAGCTCTTCGCAGATGACACAAAAATTTACCGAAAATTAGTAGACAAAGTTGCCGATACTAGTATTTTACAATCTGATTTAGACCGTATGAGAAACTGGACTGAAAATTGGCAACTAAACTTCAACTTTGAGAAATGCGAAGTAATGCGAATAACCCACTCAAAAGACCTCTCTCTACCCGAATACTATCTGTCACATAAGAAACTTGAAGTAACAGACGAATTTAAAGACCTAGGTATTATGATGACACATAACCTAGCTTGGTCATCTCATGTTCATAATATTACTAGTAAAGCAAACCGAATGCTAGGTCTGGTTAAGCGAACCGTTGGATCATCAAACTTAGCAACATTCACCTTATTGTACAAAGCTTTGGTTAGACCTGTACTGGAATATTCCGCACCTGTCTGGTCGCCACACTTATCCAAGGATATCAAGGCTCTCGAATCCGTTCAGAGAAGAGCATCGCGGATAGCACTTAAACAGAAGCGGGGAGAGATGTCCTACCCAGATCGTTGTGTCTTACTAAAATGGAATACTTTGGAAAAACGCAGAGAGTACTTATCTCTCATAGAGTGCTATAAAACAGTTTTTGGCCTAAATGGTATAAACTTCGATGAAGTTTTTGAATATAAGAAATCGAGGAAAACCAGATCAAATCACAAATATACACTATATACCAAGCTTTTTAGAGTTAACTCTTATAAGTATTCTTTTTTTGTCAGAATAGTCACTGCATGGAACGCTTTGCCTCTGAACGTCGTCGAAGCAAGTAGTTTTCATAGTTTTAAGCAGGAACTCAAGCACCACATGAATATTTATTAATTTGCTAATTTACTAATTTACTAATATGTCTATCTTAGTTTACTAATATACACTCATTAATGTACATACTATTAACACTTTTTATCTACTAATCCTTTCTAAGGGGGTTCTTATATAGGGTTAACCTTCCGATCCTCCTGCAAGGACCTACCTCCTGTAAATAGATCGTAGGTACCTTGATTAAATATTTTGATTGATTGATTGATTGATTGAAATAATGGCTCCACTTCAAGGTGTAAAACAGACCTCCAGCCAGGCAAATTATATCAAGTAGGTGTAAAAAGCTTTCAAGCGCCAAGCGGTGACATATTTCATAAAAGATAACACAAAAACCGACAAAACCCAAAATATGGGTTTAATAGAGAGCGTAAATGGCCATATTTTCCATAGGCATAGTTATAGATGTTTTTGTTTTCACTCTTGAATTCCCCCTACCACTCCTCCCTAAATGGCAAAGAGGCGGCAATTCGAATTACCCCTAAAATCTGGGGGTTCACGTGACCAGAGGGAACCAGGGTCTTCGCCGGAGCCCGAGCGCAGGTAAAAGACCCTGGCTTGCGAGGTTGCAAGGGTGATTACCGGAGCTGACTACGATGTAAGATCGTCTGAAGTCCTAAACAAATTAGGCTGGGAAACCCTGGCTAGGAGACGAGAACAAAACAAGCTAGTATTGATGTATAAAGTCTTGGGGAACCACACTACGCCAAACCTTAAAGATCTTTTTTCTCGGAGAAATGCATCGCAGAATATTTATGATTTACGCAATAGCGAAACTGATCTCTCGTTAAAAAAAATCGAAAACGGAATTTCTAAAGAAAACATTTGGATACAGTGGAGCACTTCTATGGAATAGTCTCCCGCAAGATGTCAAGGCGGCTGAGTCAATTACGTCATTTAAAACAATGGCGAAATTGCATTTAAGCAGATGATAAGCTAATTTCTCCAGGACCAAATGATGGGAGGACAATATAGATTGTGGGCGGGAGGGGGTTAGTTTTGCGTGAGGGTGGGTGGGTACTTGTTTAGGGGGTGGAGGTTTGGGAGGAAGATGATAAAATTTTAGGGTGGGATTCTTACATATTTTGTTCTATATATAATTAACATTTAGCTCTTTGTGTGTATACGCCCTTCGTGGAAACCAGTTGTAAATAATTGTCGAAGTTAGCGTATTGAAATAAAGTTTTACATACATTACATACATACATAACACCAACACAGAAAAATTATTATGATCTATGTTGTTCCTGAAGTTCCTATAGTTCCTGGGTTTCCAAACACCCCGGTGAAATCCCGGCTTATATATCTAAACTACAACATTTCCTATCATGGTTGAGAATCCTGAAAATTTTGCGTACGGCCCTGGTGTGTTGCGAGATTATTTAAGAAGTATGTTTCAAAATGCGCTATAGTTGTGAAGCGTTAATTATGGAACGCACAATTAAGAAGAGTTTAAGTTTGTTACATACCTAAAGAATCGGTGTCTGATGTATTGCAAGGAACTACGGACAGTTTTTTTAAGGGCCGGCTAGTAAGAAACAGCTAGCCAATTTACCCTCGGGTAATGCAGAGCATTAGCGAATTCTAAATTTCATCAATAAGCGTGGACGCATGGCTATATGGGTTACTGTTCATGGGTGGTCATCCGCACTGATCTCAAAATATAGCGGACTGTCATGAATAGCGAACACTGACTGGTCAAATTTAAAATTTGCATTATAACGACTGCATAACGACAGCGAATTTGCAAACATTTCGTGCAAATATATTTCATTTTGCAAGAATTTGGAAATTTCAAGAGCTTTTGAGAAAAAAATCCGAAAGACTTGCTAAAAGGAGGAAGCAAAGCCGCCGATGTTAATAAAGGTAAGTTTGTTTTAAATAGTGATGTTATTACAGTAATGTTTGCTTTATAATTGCTTTAAAAACTGATTTTTGCGTATAATGAAAAATATAGCATACAATTTCAGCGTACATTTACTGATTATTACCCTTTTCTATTATATTAAATTATTTAATTAAGGAGGAAAGCAAAGTTATTTGCATGCGAGAATTTGAAATCAATTCATTTTATTTCAAACTCAAAGTTTATCGTAATATCGATAAAAGGCAGTTCAGGGGTCAGTTGTATAAAAAAGTAGTTAGCGCTAACTGCAGTTATTCTTAAAAAGTAGTTAAATAGTAGTTAACTTTAATCCGTAGTTAAGCCGGTTGTGTAAAAGTATACAGTAGTTAGCCTTAACTGCAATTAAAAAGTAGTTAAAGTTAACTATGCTTTAGGGTAACTATGCAGAAACCCCTCGCCTTGCTGACAAAACCATTGTATTTTCCGAACATGAAGTATTTAAAGTAGTTGTCATGGTAACACGATAATTTTGTTAAGAATATTTTTACAAATGAAAAATCCCCTAAAACTATCACCTTTAATTATCAATTTCCCAAACATATATATGTTAGATATGTTATTTTATACGTAATATAAGCTTCAATTTAAGGTAAAATTCTATAACAAACGTACTTGCAGGGAGGTGCGTCCAATCCCGGACTCACCGAACCTGCAAGTACGTTTGGTTTTTATCCCATACACCGAGCCATACACACATTTGTAGCTCTTCGCGATATATTCGTCGATGTTTTGTGAACATTTTCCCGGCAAGAAAATACTTCTTTATCTACGTCTACATTACCTTTACTGCATTTTTTCTTTGGTTTTTCTTCAGTCCCAGTATGTTAGTCACCGAGAAAAGTTCTTTAAAGTTTAGGTTTATCGGCTAAATCTTGTCCGCCATATTTGTTATTGTTATTGCAACGTAAGCAGTTTAGCGGGTGAGTTCAGGCGAAAAGCAGGTGAGTTCGACAAAAAGCAGGTGAGCTCGACGACAAGCTCACTTGCTCTCAACCTCGTTCCCAGGGCTTTTCCCTTTTTGTCACTGGGAAGGCGGGAAAAGGCCCTGGCACCGGCCGGTCACATGACTTTCAACACCCAGATATAGTGGGTGTAATAAATTATAATGAATTAAACCGTAACATAAATATAATAAAACAAACAAAGATGGCGCATTGTACTGGCGGATTTTTAAATGTACTTCATCGACTTCAGATCGCTTTGAATAGCTGTAATTTCCCGTCGCATTGTTTAAAACCGCTCCAGGTGAAATGTTTTGAGTATTTGTTACGTGGTGATGATGTTGTTGCCGTTTTTCCTACTGGTTTTGGGAAGTCGATACTGTTCCAGCTTCTTCCAAAATTCTTTCCTGTTAAAACCGACAAAAACATTGTAATTGTAGTGTGTCCATTAAATTCTATAATAGAGGACCAACTTAAAATCTTGGAGGATAGCGGAATAACGGCAGATGTGTTTCGGATTCCTAGTGATGAGTATGAGAGTTTGTTCGACGGCGAAAAATCTAAAACTATAGGCTTAGCCGATAACACGCATTCATATTGTTCCATGAGTGCAACCACGAGTGTGTTTGACATAAATGACAATGTTGAAATTGTATTCGCACATCCAGAGGCATTCCTTGGTAAAGAAGGGCGAGACCTGATGAGCAGTGAAAAGTTTCAGAAAAATGTAGTTGCATGTGCTGTAGACGAAGCCCACTGCGTTGAAATATGGTAAGTCTCATGTTGACTATATACCTGACTATTTTAGTAGTATTAGTGTTTAATTAATATGATGGACTTAATATACACACGTAAAAACGTACAAGTTGTAACAAGTCTGCAAACAAGCTGTTACAAGTCTGTTCACTAGCTGTCAACAAGTTGTGTTAGTATTGCTTGTTCCCAGCTTGTTGTAACAAGTTTGAAACAAGCTGTTAACAACTTGTAACAAGCTTGATGGCATTATCAGCCTTGTTACAAGACTGTGCTAACAAGTTTGTTACAGCTATGATATAACAAGGATGTTACAAGGTTGTCAAAACAAGGTTGTAACAATCTTGTCATATCAAGCATGTAACAGACTTGTCAGAACAACCTTGCAACAAGTCTGATAATTTCGACAAGTTTGTTACAAGTTGTCAAAAAGTTGTTCCAAACCTGTTGACAACTTGTGACAAGCAGTGCGAATACATCTTGTTGACGGCTTGTTGGCAGACTTGTTACAAGATGTGAGATTTTTATGTGTGTAGATGGTTATAGTAATAGAGTTAATATCAGTATATGGATATAATGCATCAGTCAAATCCAATCGTGCCCTCCCCCCCGGGCTAACCTCTGGCTTTTGACAATTTTTGAAAATATGCGACAAATTCCCAGGGGTGGGATAAAAAACATGTGAAAATGCCCCGCAGCGGGGCAAACAAATCAGTAGCAAATCCCCCACCCCGGGGCCAACTGGACTATTTGGCTAAAAATAGTAGATTATCCAACTACCTGAAAATAAAGAGAATGCTTTCTTCAGCGTTTTGAGCGAATGCCCTCTGATCTAAATATATCGCCTATGTATTTCGCCTGCAAACGCAGGCTACCAAGTATTGTGCATCATACTCTAACGCGTGTTGCTAGCACATTTATTTTTAAAGTTTGCGGCATGGTGTGATGTGCTTTACAGGAAAATGCCCCACGGTGGCCCGGGGGAATGGGCATGCTTGGATTTGACTGATGCATTTAAACCATTGTTTACATGTGTATTTAATAGCTTTAATTAAAAGGCATGTTCGCACATTCCTAGCAGGCTAATTGAATAAAATAAATACACTGTGATTGATACTAAACAGCAGGCAGCCGGATATATATTAAACCAAATCAAATCTCAACTGTAAAATGGCCGGCAGTTTTACTAAATCGTGTACTAACCCTGTGTAACAATTTCAAAGTGACAACCGGCAGCCAGCTGGGTGCCGGTTGTCACTTTGAAATTACTACACAGGGCCGTAGGAAGCTCCTTTCGATTGGAGGGGGGGGGCTGAAAGCGAGGGCCGAAGGCCCGAGGAAATTTTTAAATTTAGAGTCTCTGAAATGCCATTTCCTGGATTTTGGGGAAGATTTTACAGAATTCCGATAGTCAGAAACTGCGTTTTAGTATGTCGAAATTTACAATTTAGTAGTACTAAATGCTCAAAGGCGTATTTAATTAACGATATATTGAATAAGTTGCAGGAAAGTGTGGGTTATACCTTCATTCTTTGCAGTTTGTCACAGATTAAATGATAAAGGTCTGCATGATTTTGAAAAAAGGATGATTATTAGCAAATTATTGGGGGGGGGGGGCTGCAGCCCCCCTAGCCCCCCCGGTTGCTACGGCCCTGTTACACGAAGGTTTACCCATCTATACCTTGATACCTTTATTGCATGATTTTATATAATTGATTACTAAAGTAGTCACTAATTTGCAGTTTATTCTTGTACATTGAGTGAATGCTAGTATTTAATCTATTTTAAGGGGTGAAAACTTCAGAAAGGACTACAGAGATTTATCAACTCTGAAAGCATTTTTCCCCAAAGTGCCATTTATTGCCCTCACAGTAACTGCTCCACCTACCATGTTGAAAAGACTGAAACAGAGTTTGTCTTTAAAAAGTGACTGCAAAATTGTCTCTGCAAACCCCAATCGAGCCAATATATACCTTGAAAAAAAATTACGATTGAGTAACCATCACTCATATGGAAGTTATGACCAGATCCTTGTACCCATTGCAAACAACCTGGCTATACAAAGAGAAAACTACCCAATGACAATTGTCTACTTGAAACTGAAATATTGTGGCTATGCGTATCGGTTATTTGAGGGAATATTAAAAGACAAAAAACTCAAGAATAAGAGTGATATTTTCCACCTCAGCTCTTGGTATGGGTGTTGATGCACCTTATGTTACCAGAATCATACACATCACACCTCCTGCTACAGTTGAATCTTATGTGCAGGAAATTGGGCGTGCTGGCAGAACAGGACTGTTATCCAAAGCAATTCTGTATTACAATAACTCTGACATTGCAAATAATAAGAAACATGTCCAGGATGAAATGAAAACTTACTGTCAATCGCAACAGATATGTCTTCGACAGCAAATTTTGCAATATTTAGGATTCTCCAAAGTGACACAAGAAAAATGTTGTTCTGTATGTGAGGGTGTTAGTGGCAAAGTTTTCAGCGATGTGAATGAAGACCAGAAACCTACCAAAAAGTTTAGAATGCTTGCAATTACTAACAGGGCCATCTTGGAAGAAAAAATTTGTGAAGTTTTAAATAAGAACCAAGTAAAATCTGAAATGCTTTCTATCCCTTCCATTGAAGTGGATGTTGTAGACAAGATGATGGAAGGAATTGAGTATATAGAGACAGAATCAGACTTATTACTAACATATGGCATATGGGACGAAGACATATCTTCTAAGATATTTGGTTTGATATCTACATATGCTCCACTTATTTAATTATAAGTCTCAATTGAATCAGTGTGGTACTTAACAGTGTGAATAGACTCTCTGAGAAAGCACAAGTTGTGAGATTTTTAATGTGTAAGTAGCCTTTTTCCTTCTAGGGGTGTAAGTGCAATTAGCTGGTGGATTGAAATAGAATGTGCTGTGCCATGCTTTAATATTTAAGGTCTTTAAGGCCATGTCATGGGACAAATTTTGCTGCAACTTGCAACACAATTTTGT
>CACRXK020002887.1:0-38792 GCA_902702795.2 Paramuricea clavata | reverse complement strand
TATATATATATATATATATATTAAACTTCTTCCCTTAAATTAAGCTTAAATGGCACATAACTATTAAGTTTTTAAATCCAAAAGCCCTCTTTCTCAGTGGGAGCATTAACGTCCGTCACGTCAATAACCTGCGCTAAAAAATCACTTAGACCTGAATGTCCCCCCCCCCCCTAAAAATGGACATACAATTGTTGCCCGCAAATATTTCCCTGCTCCCGCCCCATATTTATTAGTGAACTTTATGGTTGTTTAAGAGAGACTTCAGGAATATCATTTCAATGATGTTTCAGATCGAGTTAAACAAACATTTAAACCATTGTTTTATAAAAATTATATTTCGAGTAGAAACTTAGAATACCTCGTTGCGCCGAGACCCCGTTTGTGTAGATTTTATTTATTGCCTAAAATTCACAAGCGGCTTGAAAATGTGCCAGGTAGACCCCGCTATATCTAGCTGTGGTACGTCTACAAAACGAATGTCGGAGTTTCTGGATTTTTGTATGTAATCATTGGTGGAAAGTATGTCGTCTGTAATAAAGGATAGAACACTTTTTTGCAACGCTTGGAAGACTGAGGTCGTATTCTGTCGACTGCAATTTTGTGCACTATGGATGTAGTTAGATTATATCCTCATACACATACCACACAGCGAAGGATTTGGGCTCTACGATTAGCAATAAATAAGGCAGAAGATAACATGCCCGTCGAAGATTTGGTCTTACATGCCAAATTGGTTTTGGAAAATGATATTTTTGAATTTGAGCAGAATATAAGTTTCGACAAAAATTGGGAACGGTTATTGGGACTAAATTTGCTCCTGGGTTTGCTAATCAATTTATGGAGTATTTCGGGGACCGTTTTTTGGATCCTTGCAAGCTTAAACCTTGGGTTTGGACCGTCTTTCTGCATTAACTATCGCCTCGATTGTAACTTGGAGGGTAGAGTGTATTTGATCAGTTATAAAAGCAGTGGGTTAAATATGTAAGAAATACTATAACAACGTTCTGATTGCGATTTAATAACCTTAAAATACTCATTAATAATTCATAAACCTTGTGGCAAATCATGTCAGCCATAATATGTCACGTGGAGTGACTTTATATCTGATAAACTCACCTTCATTAGTATTCTTTATATAATTGTTCATCCTAATTAGTATGATTATATCGTTATATCGTTATTAATTAGTATGATTATATCAAAATACTCGTTGTTGCGTTTTATCAGATATAAAACGCTCGGCTTTAAATAGTATATTTTATATAAATTACTTTTGAAATCAATAGTGTTTCCTGCAATCTGATTGATTACAGGAGTGCGATTTGAGCACGAATCGCACTCCTAGCAGTGCGATTCGTGATGAAATCGTACCTTCTTTCCACCAATCACATTAGAATGTTGACCTCAGCCAACCAATCATATTTAATCATCGGATTCAAACAGCCAATCAATGTTAGGAAAAATGTGATGGCAAATGAACAAAAACAAAAAAATTGACATGTGTCATGCCGAATAATACTCCTATAAGAGTGCCTATAACCAATTTTTGTACATAAAAACAAATAAATATGGATAGCTACAATAAACTGTCAAAGAATTGAAAACATTTTTTTTCTGAAATTTTACAAATAGTAAGGGGGAAAAATGCCAAACAAAAGCAAATTTAAAGCGTCATGCAGGGAGAACAAAGGTAAATTCGCCTATCGTATTTCCAATTTTAAACGCACAAAACTGTACCAAATCTCTTTCAAATCCCTCGTAAAAACTACAAAATGTGAAAACTTGCTTGTGTTGTCTATTGTTCTTTATAAATGTCTTCATTTCTTTGACATTTTTTCAGTATTTTGAACGTATTATTGATAAACTGCAATTTAACAAAACTGAGTTTATCTTGTTTGCTTATTGTTGCTATGCTATAAGGTACCGGAGATGTGTCTTTTGCAAACAAAAACGTTTCCGGTTTACTAAAATATTTCAGATTTCAAAATGAATATAATAAATTGGAAATTGAACTTCGTGACGTGCAATTTTGCACTGAAATCAAACTTGTGATTACAAATCGCACTCCTACTTCGCGATCGTGCGATTTTGTAATCACGCGTTTGATTTCAGCCCAAATTGGCACTCCACTCAGTTCAATTACCATTATAAATCGTTAAGGTGCCTATATGCCTCAATACAGTAATCCTTTTTGTCCTAAACAAGGCTGTAGCTAGACCGATAATAGGGGTGGTGTATATATATGTTATTTACCGGCTGCGAGGTCCGGATGAGAAAAACTGTGCCCGAGGTCTTGAAAACGGCCCGAGCCCGAAGGGCGAGGGACGTTTTCAAGACCGAGGGCACAGTTTTTCTCATCCGGACCGACGCTGCCGGTAAATAACGTGTTTATTTTTTATCAGATGTAAAAATTAAATTGATTAAAATTCCAGTGTTGCTTGCGAACTAATTTGAGATCAGTGCAGTTGTGTATTTTCAAAGCAAGGCTGACAAAAATTGAAATTTAAGAAGTTGAATGATATAAAACAAGATACGAAAACTCGAGAAAACTGGCAAGAAACACACAAAAAGACGTATAGTTTCAGTAAAAATGTACACGTTTTTTCATGAATATGGTATAGAAGAGAAGCTTTGGAATAAAAACTTTTATGCCTGGCGTTTTGGCTTTGGCAAAATCAGTTGCTCCTGACAACAACAAGTTCATGTTCAGATCAGATCAAAGACATATAAAAATGAATCTGTTTCGATTTAATCAACGTTTTTCTACTAAAAGGTCAATGAAAAGGGTATGTTGTTTTTATATTTTTGTATTTTTTCTTGTCGTTTCACGATAATATGCTTGAAAAAATTGTTTTTAATTTAAACACAAACTTTTACTTTGTTTACAACATTTATATCAGTGAAGAATGTATGACACAAATGGGTAAAGAATATATTCGTGACTTGTTTTCACTGCTGCAAATAAAACTTTTTTAAATGGGAAAACATTTATTTTACAATAACTGTTTAAGCTGTAATTTTTTCGCTTTTAAGTGGCCGAATACATGAGCATTTAAAAAATATGTAGTTTTCTCGACGTAACTTTTATACATGTCGAATAATTTTCCGACTTTCAGTCGCATTTCTATCAAAATATTGTCAATTCTGGTGAACATCGTGCTTAGTATGAAGCCTTTAGGGCTTGATGCAATTCATTATTGTATTCTGACTATCGTTAGGCTATGTTTTTCAAACGTTTTTGGCAGATTTTTTCTTTTAAAAAATTGTTTCACTCCTCAGTTTTTGTCGCGAAAGCCAGAGCGGGCAGTGCATTTCACAGCGGGCAGTTGCGTTTCAGAGCGGGCCGGATGCAAAAAACCGGCCCGCTCTGAAAGGCTCTCAGCCAATCAGATTGCTTCATTTTCACTGATAAAAAATAAATTCATATATTCGGTATGCTCACATACCGTAAAAAATTAATAATCGCTTTCAGAAGAAATCCGTCGGGCAAAACACGAATATATGAATATGCATGGACACGAATATATGAATATATGGGGAGGTGGGTGTATATTCATATATTCATATATTTGAACATACACCCCGCACCTAATTATTGCGTCTAGCTACCGCCCTGGTCCCAAACTAAAAGAGTGAGGTATAGATCCGGCTATAGTAGTGTATTGCTCCAAATTGAAGAAAAAGATTCTGCTGTTAATGCGGGAGGGAGAAACTACAGTAATCTTTCTGTTGAGGAAATAAAGGCGTTGAAGAATTTAAAAAGCTATAAGAATATTATTATTAGTAAGCGGAGAAAGGTTATGCAGTAGTAGTATACCATATATGCAATTATTATTATTAATATAATGAACATCGTTCAGGACGTAACTAACCATGATAGTTATTAGAATCTTAAATTACATAGTTAATGCTTTCCTCCTTGTGTGTTATAACAGTACAAAGCACGATTCTAAATATTTCGAATAGAAATAAGAGTACACTTCATGGCCTCTTTTACTGATTTTTATTGTTAATTATCATTATCTTTTATATAGGTTGCTCTGATGCGATATATGCTTTGGGGATAGGACTACATGTTTCTGACTTCGCAGGCAGCTATCAGCGATATTACACCAACGTCTCTGGGGTGCCTGGGTTCGGAGCAGACGTATCCGTTTATGTCCGCTCACGACTTTGAGAGCTAGTGAAGCACCACCAACCACGGGACCACCAACCACGGAAATATTACCATAGGAACATATCAACAATACGACCACCACTGTCTCTATCAAAAGCGATGCGTTGGCAATTTTACCAACCGCATAAGAATATATATCCTAGTTTCCAGAAAAATTTTGCACGTTATGTAATCTTAACTAAATACAAAACAATCGTAAGCCTAAACAATGGTATACATTTTCAAAATTGTTGATTATGTAATGTACATTGTTAATTTGAAGGTGTTAAAATAACACCAAAAATTATGTCAAATAAAAAGGTAGAAAATAACACCTTTTTGGTGCTATTTTAACACCACTTTGTACGGTGTCAAGTTAACATCTGGAAAGGTGTTAAAATAACCCCGTTTTTTTGGTGTCATGGTAACACCGGTTTCGGTGTAGTTGTATCAAGATTTTCAAAAAAATAGTTTTTAAAAAAGTTTTTAAAAAGTTTTAAAAGAGTTTTAAAAAGAAAAAAAAGTTTAAAAAGTTAGATATTTAAAAAAGTTAAAAAAGTTAAAAAAATTTAAAAAGTTAAAAAAGTTAGGGTTAGGGGTTAATGGTTAGGGGTTAGGGTTGGGGTTGGGGTTAGGGTTAGTGTTGGGTGCCGCGAATTTATTATTATGATAAATTCAAAATGTGCTGCGAATTAGTAATGATAAATTCGGACGTGTTTAAGAATTTACTCATATAGTAAATTCAAAGGTGGAGCTCATGCTGGCTTATCTACAATACTGCTCAGAAGTAACCTAATGCTGCGAACGTGTTCGGAACGCGTTCCAAAACGCGTCAGGAACACTTTCGAGAACGCGTTCTTGAATGCGTTCAGAAACTCGTATTATTTCTTTTTGAAGCTTCGAGTTTCTTCGGAAAATTCCAAATACTATAAATGACAACACATAAGTCAACCCAAATTCGTCTAGCTCGCATTATCCGACCAATTCAAACGCCCAAGAAAAGGAAATATATGACTTTGGCCTTGAACAAACATGGCAAAATAACAAGTTGAAAATCTAATTCAATGTTTAATGCGGTAGTAGCATGCAGTTATCTTTTAAAGTGCATATGACATGAATTTTTTTATTTTCTTGAATGAAAAAAACTCTTTAAGCTGCAGTGTACCTTATTTTTCAGTTTCTTGTTTTCATGGTTTGTTCCCGAGATATTTCAATTTGTTTGATATGTAAATGAGTGTGAATATGTCCGCTAATTTATGACGTCATGTTGGTTGCGAACTCAACTTACATTCGTTATAAATCTATTAACTCTAAAAACTGTAGATATCAGTTCACGTTTTTTTCCAGTGTTTTATCACATTTTCCAGTGAGTGAAGTTAGAAATTATTATCTTGGATGATAGCCGTGATATTCAACCATTTTGAAGAACTTGCAACCAACGTGACGTCATAAATTAGCGGACATATTCACCCTCATTTACATACCAAACTAATTGAAATATCTCGGGAACAAACCATAAAAATACGTACGCGAGGCGTACATGTATCGGCGAAAAAACTTGATTCACATTTTGTATTTTCTTGAAAGGAACTGAATAATGAAGATGACATGGGACAATTGAAATATTTCATCACTTATTATAATATAATAGCAAATAAGATTTTAAAGTCAAACATAATACACATCTATAGCTAACAGGGCTGTACACAGTGCAGCAGGGACAATCCCCCCCCCCCTCCCCCCACCGCCGAGAAAATTTAACTAATTTTATAATGTGATTATGATTGTAACAGATAATTATGCTGTCAGTGTCCATACAGCCGCAGCCACCTGTTTAGTAAACTGTCATTTGTCAATCCATGCCTACTCGTAGAATTTTCAAAACTTTATTGTAATCATATGAAGCAAAAGTTCTGTCTGTTTTTGTTTACACTTAGCAATGTTAACTATCTACTATTGAGTAGCATACACAAACTATTCGAGGAGCATGCACTACTGTAGCAGTGAGTCAATCATATATCGAAAATCACTGAATAGTAGAGAATGTTTTGAAAGTCATGAGTGAAATATATAATTCAATTCCAATTCTGTGCATAGTTAATGATATACCACACTGTTCGGTTTAACACAGCATATCCACACAAAAACTATTTAGTTTTGCACATTGTGTGCAATTGATCTGATCTAGCTATCCATATGATATATGATTATTGTAGCTGTTAAATTAAGTTCTTTTCCATACTAATGACTTTAGGTAAGATTGACTTGCAAGTGTCCACCATTGTTCTGACAAAATTACTATAATCAACCCTAACTTTATGTTGATATAGCCTTTCTACCATTTGCACTGAGTGACACTTTACTTCAGTATCCAGGCAATATCCAATACATTTATTCATCATTCTTGTACCAATCTCTAAACAAAAACATTTATGTTAGAAAGCAAAATGAGGAGGGAGTGAGGGAATTACTTATTAGCATTTGAAAATGTTTGTAAAAAGTTTGTTTACTGTATTATTTATACTCTAATGTGTAAAACCAAAATGTATAAGTATTTTAACTGATAACATCTTAACTGTCGCTCTAATACTACATTTGATGACAGCTTAGTTGGACTGTTGTTTTGAACAGAGTTACAGAAATACAGGACAAGGATTTAATTTAATATCTTTTGAGAACATTAGTCAGTTCCTTTGATATCGTAATATTGTTCGTTGACAATATTGCCTGACTTGCCTGCTATGTTTTGACTGTTTAAAATATTACATAATGACTGTATATTAAAATGTATATAATAAAATATTTGTATTTGGCATTTTGACTACTTACCAGATGAGTATAAGTTTCCATGTTGATAATAGAATGGCGAGAAAATAAGACAAAAAGATATTTATGAAAATCCAAATTGGCGAGAATACCTGAATAACACCAGGCCAAACCATGCCCGTTCGCAGGTTAGATGGCGGACATGATGTAACATGATCGCTGACTGGCTTAAATTGGCTTAAATTATATAAGCTCGTCGCTGAATGGCTATGTGTTAACATACGGTACAGTACGGTAACGGTACGGTCACGTTTGCGATAGCAATATATCTGCTCCGCAGATACAAAAACAGGAAACTGAAAAATAAGTTACCCTACAACTTAAAGAATTCTTTCATATAAGAAAATAAAAAAAATCATGTCATATGCACTTTAAACTACAGTAAGTTCTATTCGTACCATGCAACATTCACGCAGTCAGTTCTGTTCATAGGATAGCGATGTGGTTAAAATTTGATTTAAAGCTCACACCTACAGATACGCTACGCTGCACTTGTTTGTGAAAACGAAAATTTTGAAAATCATAGACATAGTCATACATAGTAAGAATCAATCAGAGTGAATAGCTAGTCACTCGCAAGTTACGAGTGTGCGAAATTGCCAATGGCAATTCACTCGCGAGTTACGAGTTGGTGAATTGCGAGTTATTGCAGAGTGAGACAAACGGAAACATCATGCACTGACGTAACATGTAACGCTTCTTTTGACCGACATAATAAAGCGTTTCATATCATAGAGTTTAATATTACATCAGTGAGTTTTTATCACCATTCTTCCCGTGTGGAAATAGCTACCTTGTATTAAACAGCGTTGCTACAATTTCGATATTCAAAATTGCACAGATGGCACCGTCCCTGTCCGACAAATTTAGTTTGGCTACATATTATTTGACACGGCAAGATAAAATGCACGACTACAATCTTCCGCGTTTTATTTCACAAAAAAGCATAAAAACAGAGCTGCTGTATCTGAGCGTAATTATAATTTATATGATTAGAAATATATGCATGAAGCAACTCTTTTCATTCACGCAACTACAGTGTGTCTAAAAAAAAGTGAACCCTTTCAAATTCAAATCAGCTATAAGGCACTGTTAATTTGACAGCTCTAAGTACTTTGAATTAAGGGTTGGGTAAGAACACAAGGAATTTTGTATTTCTTTTAAATTTTCTAGTTTTTATTTCTTTGAGTTTTGTCCCATCAGTACAAGACCTTCTGTTCATACCCAATCATTAATTCAAAGCAGTTAGAGCTGTCAAATTACTACAATACGTTATAGTTAGTATGAATTTGAAAGGGTTCACTTTTTTTTGACACACTGACACTGTATAGTTCCCAACTATTGCCTCCACACAATCCATTGCAAGCCGCTGTTTCCTCTACGATGGTTGTCAGTGGCGTAGCAAACTCGATATTAGAGACCTTACGATTTTAGGACGGCAACGCGACGGCAACTGCTACCAATACAATGGATCATTGAAAAGAATTGAGTAATTACAACTATGAATAATTTAGACATTGTCCTCGCTTTGTTTACAACGCCAAATCACATATTAGATAGCTTAAGATCTACGACGTCGACGTCAGCTAGGACGTCACGAGGACTGGGACTAGGATGTCGTCCTGATGTCGTCCTGACGTCGACGTCGTAGATCTTAAGCTATCTATTTTCACGTCTTGATACAACGGCTGCATTTCAAGGCCAGAAAAGTTTGTCGATCCGTACGGGTCGTACAGTCCGTACGAACTATATGAAATGGCTTTACGGGATCGTACGAAACGTACGGTTGGTGAAAATAATTTACGGCTCGTGAACCTACTTTGACGATCCGTAAAGAGCGTCAATGGATGCTGCTGTGTTTAAGTCAGATTATAAATATTGACTTATTAAGAAATTAAAATATCTTTGTAAAACGCACGATTTTCTGCTCTTGGGAATTTAAAGCATCATATGTGCCTGAGCATTCCTCCATTTTTTGCTTGGTTGTACCGCAGCACTGGTAAACCACCCTAAGCGAAATTTCGCGTAGTCTATTACCTCGGAGCCGATGTTATGCCTTGTCATATTGTCCATTGGATCCAATGTTGACGTTTCGAGCTCTTGCTTTCGCTCGAAACGTGAAAATTCTCCTCACATATTTTCAGGTAGTTGCATCCCTACCAACGAAAGCTTGTTTGTTTTATTGGCACGACCTACACTAGCAAATACAGTTCAAGATTATAATCACAGAAGATAACCTAATAACCTAATGCCTATATGGTTGTGATGTACGGTGTACCATGACGATTATAAATCATTTAAAAGAAATATAACCGAACTTTAATGCGCTATTGCACCTGAATTACTCTGCGTGTAAACAAGATTTTTTCGTATTCGGGACGAGATCAGGCTTTTAGCTGTTGAATGATATGTATTTCAATGCCAAATGGATAAAGAGTGAGCCAGTACGAGTCCGATAAATATGTTGGTCAGAATCGCATATTTTCACCGTTGATAGTTGGGTCCAAAATCATTGAAACTAGTTCCCTTTTGAGACTTAAGTTGATGAATTTCGCTTCAATATACAGTACTACCCGCATATTAATGATTACTATTAAATCTCAGCTAAGCTATCACACGACTAGTGATTAATTGCTTTTTCTTTTGTTCTACACTTCTTTAATAAGGCACAGAGGTGAAAATATGCGATTCTGACTAACATTTTTTATCATACTCGTACTTGCCCACTTTTTATCCATCAGGCATGAAAAACATATCATTCAACGAGAACAAAGCAACAACATATTATATTGATTTATTGCGTCGTTTTTTAAGGACGAACCAACTGAACAACGTATCATATTGATCTATGGGTTGTTCACCATTTACATGGAAAACCCATTCAGTTTGAAATTGTGGTGATGATAAGCAAAATTTCGGATAGAAAATCCCATTCGGATTATGCGCTTTCCATTTAGAGAGACTGACCGGAGGCAACTGCATGAAGGTTGGTTTACATAGATATCTTTTATACAGTGTGTATAAAAATTAGAAAATTTAAAAGAAATACAGTATTCCTTCATTTCCTTGTGTTCTTACCCAATCATTAATTCAAAGCAATTAGAGCTGTCAAATTACTACAATACGTTATAGCTAATTTGAATTTGAAAGGGTTCAGTTTTTTTTATACATCCTGCATGTACACTAGATTGTGCATCTAATTATTCTGCAATTCAAAAATTGAAGCCGTGCATGATTGCAGACTCAGGATATTCCCATGAAATGAGAAGAATTGTATGTTTTCTATTTCTTAAACGGGGAACTTAAACATTAAGTTAAACCTATTCCAAATACATTTTCAAACTGTCTAAATGATGAAAGTTATTGTTGTTTTTTAAGCGTTTATTAGCGAGTGGCAAACTCCAACATGGCCGCCATCTATTCAAATGGGGGTAACCGCTGGAATATTCTTGGCTTCAATTTTACTTAAGGAGATGCACTATCTAGTGTACATAAGATATCTATGGTTGTTTACCATTTACATGCAAAACTCATCCGGTTTGAATTAAATCGTGAAGAGCCTGGAACTGGTGAAAAAAGATATAATTGGAAATATATCGGTTGAAACAAAGAAGAAAATCGCATCTAAAATCGCAGCAGACATTGCAAATGTAAACAGGCCTAAAGATGAGTTGAAGGATTTTTGTAGATGGAAATTTCGATGGAAATTTTATACATTTATCAGACCTAACCAGGCGCAATTTTGAATAATTCAACTAGCTGGCGATTCAGGTGCAGCGCTCTAACCCACTAAGCTACAGGACTCTGTTGTCTAGCTCCAAAACCGTCGTAAGTTCATGTGTGTATACTAATACGAGTGCTTGGTAACTGGCCTCTGTAGATCGGTTAGTACTCTGCACGCGAATCGAAAAAAAGACCGAGGTCCGATATTTCTCTGTACAGACCTCGCGTTCGGTTAATAAGAAGTATTAATGAAGTCAATTTCAAAATTATTTCACAAATTAGCTTTCGATCAAAATAGACCCAAAAACAATTTTAGGTGACTCAAGAATAATTAAACCACTTTAAACCGTGGCCAGATTTTGAGAGGAGGTGTGGGGATGTGCTCACCTCTCTGAGATCGTTTTGCACCTCCCCTGAGAAATTTTGCGCCTCCCCTGAAAAGTCTTGCACCTCCCCTTAGGAACGTTTCAATGATAGATCAAATTGAAAATTTGATGGTTGCTTAGGGTCTACACTTCGTAAGAAAGTTTTTTTCTGTAAAATCGAAACAGTGATAGCCATAATCATCTCTCTGTGTCAAATACCCTTTTAATGCAATATTTTGAAAGAAACGTACGTAATAATTATAATGAAAGACAAAATTGGATGAGTCGTACAGTCATAATTCATTAATACACTGATACATGTGTACACTACATGCATACGTCATGTCGTTGGCTTTGGCCCGTTCTAAGCCCTAACTTGCCATGGCCGGGGTCGTGAGTTAGACCGTTGCACCTCCCCTAAATATTTTTCCACCTCCCCTACTATTTCTATCAAAACCCGGCCTTGCTTTAAACTTACAAATAAGCCTAATTTTGTTGCAAGTAAATCTTTAGTAAATCAAAACAAAAAAATTTTTTGACTGAGCCCAATACTCAGCGACATGTTTGTGGCTACACATGTGCGGATTTTTTTTCTAGCTTTTGCAAAGTAATGAGTTGCATGAGCGTACCGGGCGGGGGGTGGCGGGGGTGGGTGGCGGTGGTGGGTGGCGGCAGCCCCCTCAGTTTGTTGGGCAGTCGGGCAATATTCGCTGAACAGTCGGGCAATTTTGGTTTAATATAAAAATAAATGGGACAAATTCTGTAAATTTTGTTGTTAATTTTGTTATTTTTCGTAAATTTTTGTTAGGTTCCGAAAAATTTTGGTACGTCCGGGAAAATTTTTTGACCCCTAAAATGGTACACTGACCGAAATTTTTTTGACGACGGGGGGGGGTCGCCAAAAGAAATTCCGGAAAAATTTTTTTTCGGTACTTGTCTGGCAAAATCCGCAAAAGTCGGGCAAATTTCTTTCCGCCCCCCTAAGTTTTTCGTTCCGGTACGCCCATGATGAGTTCTTATATTTCACTGTGTTACCAGCGCAAACGAAATGACAAAATGTGCAATGATTTCCTCACCCAATCAATAAAGGAATACCGAATGGTTTTCCGAGACTTTCGGAAAGCGTAAAAATACTCGAGCCGAAGGCGAGTGTATTTTTACGCTTTCCGAAAGTCGAGCAACATCCCAAGTGCATGGATCACGCTATCCTGCACGATAAAACCATTTGGTAATTATTTTATAAAATAACTACAGTGAAACAACAGTTAACTTTATTAAATTTATTGATGAAATTTGCAATTCTCACAAGAATCGTCAACTAGCCAATCAGAGGCAGAGGAATTCGCTACCCCCACGAATGTTCTTAACGGCTTCAAAACAACAACGAAATATACAGTGATGCTTTTATAGTTTATACATGCAAAACGTTTAAATATAGTATAATAACATAACAGTTTTAGTTCACTGCTGCTTATTAAAGTTAACTTTAACATTTCCGATTGAACAACCGCTAAATAAAGAGCGAAAGTTTGGAAGATTGTCGATCTCGATCGATTGTGAAGTGAGTGTTGTCGCATTTGACATCGAATTGGTCCTTTCAACGGTACGCCTTCGCTGCACAGCAAAATGTCGATCAGATTGACCAGTTTCATTGCCCAGAGCTTCAGATAATACTTCACTGCAGCGCTTTAGTTGGGATGTAGATGGTCTACGATTGTAGTGCTGCAAGGACTGCTCATTGCGATGGCCCAAAATTGACATGATATGGCGCTTAGTTAAGCCAGCATTTGACCAAAGCGTGATTGAAGTGGCTCTTACACAGTGGTTTGTATAGATCTTGGATAAACCAGCAGCTGTACTGCATAGGCGTACGGGAGGGTGGGGCTGGGGGGCTGCAGCCCCCCCCCCCAATTTTTTTAGAATTTATCTATATTCGGGCAAAAATTGTCTTCTCATTCGGGCAATGACGGTCTGGTGGTTAGACGAATATATCGATCCATAAAGCGGAACAGGAGTATTATTTCAACAAATTCAACTTTTACAGGTTCAATCATGCACTGTAAATCTGTAATGGCAACGTTTGTGTATATTTATTACAACCATAGACTGCATAGCTGGATTCAAGCATGTTGCGTCAGGTTAACCTTTATTAAAGGTCAAGTGCTCTAAAATCGGATTTGGTTTTGATTTTTGCGCACATACTACAGACGTAAATCCCCACAGAAACGGCTAGAATGAAGGAACAATTGCTATGGGCCTATGGCTACTAATAAAATGTCACTACTGTATTCATGCCTATATTCAGCAGTTTTACCTAGCATAATGTAGGCTATACAACTATTAAACTAAATAAGTATATAGTATATAGCTGCACATATTGCGAAGGTGTGGTATAAGTGTGGGTAGTGACAATCGCATCAGTAATGTTTATCCTTTGGCTCTGGCCCTGAGCGACACCGCGGCTATGACACACCAGTCACTGAAAATGGATACTATACATTATACAATGACCTAATGTGACTAATTTTAGACTTTTAGATAGACATAAAAGTGCGCGATTTTTTTACAATCATTAAAAAATTGTTGATTTTACGATGTTCGGTGCGAGGAATGCAATAAAGAAATCGACAGTGATTATAACGAGGTGCATTCTCGATTGGTTCACATTTCACAATGGTAAAAAAAGTGAAATGTCATCCAGTGATGGAATCATCGGATTCAACCCAGTCGAAAATCAATACTTTCTTTGTAAAAAGTAACATGACAACCAAGGACAATGACCTGCTGTCACCTGCAGTATGACCTAACCCTACTTGGAACTGAATCAAGTGGTAGTAAAGATTCTGCAGTCACGGTGTCTTTTGATGAAGATCTATCTGAGAAAAATGTGAAGGAACCCATGAGCGAAGACCAAATGGAACCAATGAGAACGTTCATTGACGTTGATGAATTAAATTCACTGTCACAGCTCAGAGAAAATAGTGAACAGAATACGGTGACGGACAGTGAAAATGTTACACCATCTTTAGGTCGAAACGCGGACAGGGTTGCCTTCCTTCTCAACTTTAATTTCCCGCCCCTTATCCTCGCCTTTTACCGTGTCCCATAAAATTTCCACCTATTTCAGTTTCTATATAATCGTAATTTGCCTAGGTTTTTACGTACATGTTCATCACAGGAGTCGGAGTTAAGAAATAAAGAACAACAATTTTTGGAATACTGGTCCTCTCATTATTTAGGCTACACAATGTCTTGCACCAGTACTTGTCCAATTACCCATATTATACCAATAAATGTTGTTACGTTAGTAACTTTCTCTTTCTTTGTGAATCGTAATACCATATATTTAGCTTATAATTGAAATGGCTAGGGACAACATATTTCTTTTTATATCAATCTTCAAAGACTTCAAAGAAAAGCCTTTCATTTGTAGTCTTCTTAGATTATATAATTTTATGACGTCACGAAATCTATGACGTCATGTCATTCGGGCAAATTCAGCACAGCCCCCCCCCAAAAAAAAATAATGTGCCCGTACGCCTATGACTGTACTGATATCTTTCATCATATCGCCAAGTTTGTTGATACCAAGAGGGCGATTTTCATACCACGTTTTACCGTCCGGTTTCCAATTACGCTTCGGATACTGAAACAATTCTTCACACGCCGGATTTAACTTGCTGATGTAGAGCTTCAAGGCGCTGTATCCGTCGTTTTCCTCGTTTGTCTGGTACATTCGGCCAATATGTTGGAAACTCTCGCTATCCTTTATTCCACCCGGGTGGTTTCTGGATGCCTCGCTGTGTGTCATCGTCGCGTACTCTTCGCCGGTGGGATCTTGTGCGAAGACGAAGCTCTCTCTTGTTAGGTTTCGTTGACCTTCACGACCACGACGACACCAAAACAACACCGTACTGAACCACACGTTTCGCAGCAACCCAAGGGGACTTGAACAATCAAATACACCGCTGATTTTCAGCTTTTGGAGATCTTCTGGCTCAAGCGGAGGTTTGTGTTGTACATTTTCCTTGCCGCCTTGCTTCAGGGATTTTAGTTTGGCGTTGAGGACAACATTTGACTTCTTAAATTCTGGGTTTCCAGATATTGTGATACCTTTGTTGTGTGGTGGAGAGTTTAGATATCTTTCCAAACCATACCTTAGACCGAGTAGAGTCGACTTGCTGTAGTCGTCCCCATCTTGGTTTTTGACCTCGGCGTAAAACAATCTTAAATGGTTGTCTAACGTCGCGTTGTCCATTTCGTGTAGCTCCATTGTAATTTGTGGGACTTTAGCCCATTCTTAAAAAAATAATGTTACTGATATGTATTTTCTCATGAATTTGTTTAATTATTTTGCTTGTAAAAGGAGAATGTTGTTGTTTTAAAAATGAACTATCGTGTACCTTTAAAAATGTTGACGGCGTATATTGTTTCCGCTTTTGAATACATGCGAAAAGCTGAAAATGACACAACGTGACACTGGGAATATAAAGTTAAGGTCAATGAGAATTGTTATTGTGAAATATGTCAAAATTTGGTAAAAATGCGGAAGCGGATGGAGCGGATCCACGGAACGAATATGGGGATAAAATACGAACGGATGGGGATAAAATGAGTCCTTTTAATGATGCAACGTCGTAGTGCTTATTATTCATAACATATCTTATACATAAGTTCTTTGTAAATTTGCATGGCGATAAAACATATAATAGTTTAATTTTGTTTGTGGAAGCACCGCGTAAAAAAATATTAAATTTTCGTGGTGTTTCCACAAACAAAACTATTATATACCTTATACAAACAGCTGGGAAATTTGTTGTCGCTGTGCAGAAAAATTGCAGGCGCACGCGATATTTTAAAAAAATTCGAAAATTTGAAAAAACAACAAGAGTGAAATTTCAACTGATGATTTTGCATTTTTAAGACGGCGATCAAGGAAATTAAATTGTTGGAAAAACTTCACTAACATCTCAAGTATGGAAAGCATCTACATTACAAGAAATTTAATTGTGGATTGATTCAAAATCCAGACGCTAAAGTTACATAGCTAGGAGTTGGCTTTTGTGCTCTTCGAATATCAGTTTTCATTCGCGGATTATCATAACTTGTTGGCCTCATGGGTGCCAAAATCGACATAAACGTAAACTGCTAACCAAGAGCTATAAAACAAATAGCTTTTCAAAAAGTTAAACTTTATTTAGTCTAGAGGATGAGGGTAAATAAACATGCTACTGCGTGATAGTGATTTCGAAGCAACTTTGTCACATATATTTTAAAAAGTGTGATAATGAATCAAATTTTGCTTTTTGCAATCCCAAAAAGGTATGAAAATTATTTAAATATTTAAAGTTTCCGTGTTTCTAAAGTATTTTTTTGAGAAAGGTGAAAGTTTTCCCGATAAAAAGCATAGTTTCTGCAGAAAACTGTTTTCTGATAGAGAAGGTCCTGGGGGAGGGGGTGTAGAAGCGTGGGCGGATAGCAAAAAACCTTGACGTTTCCTCCAAAAAATTAATACCAAATTTTGTTTTGCCTTTGTTTGATATGTAATTTAAACAAGTTTTTTTACATCTAAAAATTGCCCCTAGTGGTCAAAACTTGGATTATGTTCGCAGTATTGGCCATTTGTTTACTTTTGGGGATCAAAGTTTGAGGTCCAATTATTTTTAAAGTTTGCAAACTACCCAGCTAATTCTTGGCTGTTGTTTGCAGCCTTGTATGCTGATTAAAATTTAGTTTAGTCCACAATAGTAGATCCTTTCAATGAAGGGAAATTCAAAATAGTATATTTGATTACTTTTACAGCACAGTCATTACATAGGTAGGGTGCAATACCAGGCCAAATTGCAAAAAAATTTACCGATTCCTCCAAATTTAAAATCATATTTTTTTGCTCCCAAGGCACATAGGAAACATAATTTAACAATGAATTTTGTTGAAAAATTGCCCCTTTGCGTCTAATTTCGCTTTGAAATGCGTGCGTTTACTGCTCTTGTATGAAGCAAGAGTTCGAAAACATTCCGAAGTACTGTAAAATGTAATGAAATCGACAACTTGACCTTGCCCTTGAGACCTTGTACTGCTAGATCAGTGGTACTGCCTCAGCACTGAAATGTTTTTTTGACAACGATAATTTTAATACCAGTGTTTCTTGAATATTTTCCTTGTTTAACTAGTAGAACCGAACGTACAAGTGCATCAGAAGACTAAGCGAGAGTTTTGTGTAGAAATGCTCTGTTTACGGGAATTTATTTTGCATTCGCAAGCGTCAACAAAACTGCGGCATCAAGTTCACAGTTTGATTCAACCTCGCAAGCCAGGGTAGGTAGAAGACCCTGGCTTGCGAGGTTGAGTTTGATTATCATAGCGATAGATAAAAGCTTTGAAAATTCAATTGAAAACATTTTAAACCACCCGTATTTGTATAGAATATATGTTAGTTGTATTAATATTGAACTTCTTTCTGTTTGAATATATCCAAATTTGTACTTGTTTTGCGTTTGACAAGGCTGTCAAGGTCGCGACGATTGGCTTTTATACCTCAGTCAGGCATGACTACAGATTTTAAATAGCGTGTCAAATGTCTTCTTGTTTGTGTCAAGGTTATAATATTCTATTGCTGTTCAAACGAGATATTCACTGGAAACGTAGAGTACATTTTACTTTGTCTTTGTCTCAAGCAAAAAAAGTATAAAGATTAAACAGGCATTCAAAAATATACAACAACCACGAACATCTCGTAATATTTCTTCGGGGAAATCTTCAAGTTTCAATGGAAATCTGGCGCATGCGCAACAAATTTCCCAGCTGTTGTGAATCGGATAATACTTTAGTTATAGCTTCCACCTCATGCTCCACTGTCACTTAATCAACGCACTTATAAATACAATATGTACAGGCTAGCTATAACTATTCGATATTCATTAATTGTGTTAGAAAATGATGTGATTGAAGTGTTAAAATGATTTATATTCACCAAAATGAGATAGCTTTCCCACGAAGGCCAATATCCACCATTTCGGGTACTGTCTGCCCTCCTGAAAGGTTCTAGAAAATTCAAAGAACGTGAAAAGCGACTTTTAAAAGTTGAAATTGTAAATTTACCATTATACAAACAACTACAATACTGAAAAGTTGTGTTTCCTGGAGCGGAGACTCTCAAACGTGGAAGAGGCAGTACCCCAAAAATGGCGGGAAAATCTGCCGTGAGAAAAGCTAATTTCATTCAATGGAAGGCATATAGCATGACCTGTTGCTATGCATGGGTAGCTCCCTACTGTATTATTGTGATGAATTATAGGACAAGGAAAGGAAACCTACAGATCATGTGTATATCGAACTTCGGAATTAAACTGTAAGTTACATATAGGTGGTAAAGGCGGTATTACACCATAATGCCTTCCAATTAAGACACTGAATGTCATACAATGGAAGGCATGCATATCAGACCATGAATTAGTTTCAAAAATCCTCAATTAAAAATGTCAGCATAGCATAATCTGTGTCTACCTATATGGTTAGCTCGGCACTGTGTTATTGTTATATTTAAACACTCTACAGGGTATCCCCAAAAAACTGTTGAAATAACGTATTGTTAGAATTTGAATGGCCTATAGCGGCACTAAGCTGAACGCGAAGATGCGTAAATTATCGAGTCTATTGACAGGGTGCATATATTAAATATTGATTTATTAAGAAATTAAAATATCTCTGTAAAGCGCACGATTTTTGGCTTTTGGGAATTTAAAGCAGCTTCTTAAATTCTAAAAGAGAACAACTTAGCAAAAATGATAAAATTACAAATTAATCATATTATCAGTTCGGGAGAATATGGTTCAACTCACCACAGAACAACGAGTTTTTATTGTTTTAGCGCTGCGTATTACATAAATCTCTGTTACAAACTTTCTTTTGAACAGTTTCTTTATGCATAAAATTTACTGATGTCAAGCTTTTAATATGCACTTGTGGGTTCAGCAGAGTGCTGAGGCATTCAAATTCTAACACTACACCTCGTTATTTCAATAGTTATGGGGTTGTTTGGGACACCCTGTAATTAGGGCAAGGAAAGGAAACCTATAGATATCATGTATATATTGAACTTCGGAAATGAAGTGTAGCTTTGTTACATATAGTGGTAAAGGCGGTATTACATCATAGTCAAGTAATGCAAATTTTATATCTTGCTATGATTTAAATAAATGTTTTTGATAAGTTCGTGATTAATAGTATAGAGTTTTTATGTGTTAAATAATCATTTAAAATCACACAATAAAATAGCCACAAAAATGTCGAGTGCTAAAAATGGCACTCTAGATTTTAAAAATTTCCCCGGGAAAGCACACCCCATCCAAACACATTCTCGGATAAATAAGCATGCAAACTATCTCTTCGAACTAGCGCAGGGTAAAATTGCTTCGGACCCTACTGGGATTTTTGGGCCCCTCTTGATTAGAAATCCTGGCCACGTCACTGTGTTAGACGGCACGATATGCGACGACGAGTTTAAACGGAAACGAAATTCGATTGCTTTTCAGTCATGGGTTCCGTTATGAATCATCATTGAAAATTCCCGTGTAAAATGGCACTAAGTTTTAGCGACGGAAATTTCCACACAAGTGACAAACTTGTTATACTTTAGCGCGTAAAATAAGCTTCATTGCCATTGGAAGTTATTGGAGTATTAATGAGAAAAGTATTTTCACAATAACAGGAATGAGGAAAATGCTTAAGTTATAACTGAATTTTTGCACCCAAGAGCAACTTTATAACTGGTTGTTTTATGTAACGAAAGTAGTTATAACTATCATACTAAAATCTCAGCTCCTCCCCAAATGAAAATGAAATAAAATCACATTTAGGTTGATTTCCCTAGAGTGTACAAAGTGACGCGCAAAATAACTAAAAATTCTGCTTTTTTCGTACTTGATCCCTGAGTAGACTGTAAATCTCTATCTCGATGAAATGTAATAATCAACGACAATTAATGTATTTAGGAACAATATAGTGAGTTGGATATGCTGCACTGTCACAATCAACGCATGCACCTATAAATACAACTATCTACTATAAATCACAGGCTAGCTATGTGGTCCATTTGATTTTCATTAATTGTGTCAGCAAATGGTGTGATTGAAGTGTTAAAAATCAGCAAAATGCCATAAACTAGCCCCCAAAATGCTGAAAATGGTACTCAATATGACACTGTTCACCGAATGTCATACAATGGAAGCCATGTATCACACCACGAAGTTTAAATCCTAAATTAAAAATGTCAGCATAGCATGACCTGTTGCTATGGGTAGCTCGTGAGAGGAAAATTTTCTGGTAAAAAAGGAAATTTATGGAACGTGAAAAGATTTTTTACCAGGCGGTTGTGGAAGCCTTCGATGCCGGACAAACTAACGAACTCAAGGGCAAATATAAAGCGCTGCCAAAGTTAGCACGTGCACCGCGATTTTAGATTTATGATGTATATAATGCCTTCCAATAGACCTTTCCAAGGTTAACGACGCCATCATGAAACACAATAGTGCAAGGGGTGCAAATACAATGGAATTCCCTATAGGTAAATTTGCACAAAAGAATAAAAAAGTTCCGCTTGGCATTTGAAGTTGCGTACGCGATTTTTGAAGAATAAAAAGTTCCGCTTGGCATTCAGGAAGTTGCGAACGCGATTTTTAAAGAACAAAAAAGTTCCGCTTGGCATTTGAAGTTGCGCACCCGATTCTTAAAGAACAAAAAAATTCCGCTTGGCATTTGAAGTTGCGCAACCGATTCTTAAAGAACAAAAAAGTTCCGCTTGGCATTCAGGAAGTTGCGCACGCGATTTTTAAAGAACAAAAAGTTCCACTTGGCATTTGAAGTTGCGCACCCGATTCTTAAAGAACAAAAAAGTTCCGCTTGGCATTTGAAGTTGCGCACGCGATTTTTGCTCTATATCACGATGAAATTTAATTGGTTAAAACTTATCCACGTGACATGAGTGACTTAATGTTTTAAACGAAAACGCAAATCAATTTTGTGCAGTGTTGTACCAACTTCCAAACGTGTTACGACAGCGAAATGAAAATGGCAAAAATGATTTTTCTGATTTTCGTTGGTTTTCTTCCAATGGCTACTCTTGGTGAAGCGATCTGTTGTGAGTCCATAAAGTCACTAGCGGAGGAGAAGAGTGAAGCGATCAAAACATTATGCGGTGCTGGAAGCACACTTTCTCCTCAGTGTTGCAGAGATATTGCAAATGAGGTTAGACGATATGTTGATGCATATGAAGCATTATGTTTGAATAAAAGTAAGTATTTGTGAAGTCTTTATCAGGGCTGCCGAAAGCCTGGCGGGGGCCCGTGGCAAATTTTTTTTAGGGGTCCCTATTTCAAAATTTTTTCCCGAAAAAGTTTTTTCATTTTTTATCATTTTCTATCGCAATGATTCAATGAAGGTGTCATTTGACAGCTAAATAAAAGCCTGATCTTTATACATACGAAAACAGAAATATATAATTATTTCTAATTACATTCCTATAAACGTAATAACTAACACCAAAAGTAGAGCCATATTTCTGCAGTCTAATAGTAATGGCAAATTATCTATTTTATTCAAGCTTTATGTATAGACCCCAAACCATTAGGAATGACAAGTGGTAAAATACCTGACAATGCAATCACGGCTTCATCTTACTATGGCAAATATAACTACCCTTACTATGCAAGACTGACAAAGACAGGTTCTTTGTGCTCTTGGACACCTACTGCAGCAGGGAGAGTCGGTTCGTGGCTTCAGGTTGATCTGGGACAGCTCACCACAGTGACAGGAATAGCAACCCAGGGAACATGCTATAACTACAATAATTGGGCAAAGTCGTACTCGGTTTCCTACAGCAATGAACCCAATTCATGGACACTTTACGAAGAATCAGGGAATGTAAAGGTAAGTCAGCGCATCAATCTTGTATGGTGAAATTTTACAAAACACGGATTCAGAAATTAATATAAAGGCCCGTTTACACTTGCATCTGTGGCTGCGATTTCTAATGCGATTTTTTTCTTCTGATAATAATTAGTAATAATAAGTGATGTTTATGAGTTTATCGAACTCTCTTGCGGCATTTACACTGAATTAACTAGTCTAAAGTATTCCTAAAACTATTTGTACAAAAATGAACGAGTACATAAACTGTTAAAACTATGTCTTGAAACATTGAAAATATTTTAAATGATCTTAAAGCTCTGCGTCTGATTGTGTCGTCACACAAAACGGTATTGTTTTGCACACTTCGTAGGCTTGTACCTACATGCATTCGCTCATCTTAGGTTTTGGGAGCATAAAGTGCGCGCAAGTGCATTTTAGTCGTGTGAACGAGTAGATGAGTTACGAATGTTCTGAGTATGTTTGCCCTCATGATCATCTGAATATTCATAACTTGTTCACATGCATCGGAAGTCGAAAATCGTACTAGAAATCGCAGCAAAATTTGCTAGTGTAAACGGGCCTTTGTAAGTGTACAAAAAATTGTCCACTTAGCCCTGTTGTACTCGGGAAACTCAACTGAGTGGGATGAATTTTTGAAACCTCATCTGACTTTTTTAATTTAGGTTTTTCAAGCAAACACCGATCGAAGTTCCATTATTACCCACTCATTTAAATCTCCTATTCGTGCTCGCTACATTCGTGTGTTGCCACAATCTTGGAACAATGCTCCTACAATGAGGCTCGAGCTTTACGGTTGCCGCCACTAGTTTGCATGTAATTAATAGATGCATGCATTGTTATGTCACAGATCTGTGTTTTCCAGTAATAATTGCTACATATGTAATGCATGGTTACTTTTCTTTGTAATATGTTTTGTTATTGTAATTGTAATAAATTGTAGCTTGGCCAACTGGCATGCAAGTGTGGACTGAATGTGTTCTTTGAAGACTTGTCATGCAGAGGGTGGTAAAGGGTATATTTGTGAAATGTGAAACGACGGGTTTTTGTGTTGTGAAACGTGATTTACTTGCCTAGCCGTGAGCCGTGATTGGAGACTATAGAAGAGTTTAGTAAGAAGTGCGAACGTGAAGAAGAGCAATGCTTTGGATGCAATAATTTTACTGCATGCATGTATTTGTAGTGATTTTTAGTAGATATATTGTTGTTGTTTTTTTAAAAGTCTCAATACCGAGCTTTCAGTGGTGAAATTAGTTTGGAAAACGTAAAAGTTAACAATTGACGATATATCGAGTAAAATTTTCGTATTTGTGAAAAAGTTAGGATATGTCGTAAAAAATTTTTTGTATTTTTGGAAAAATTATGATATGTCCGGAAAACTTTTGTATATTAGGAAAAATAATTACATGAAATTTTTTGTATTCCGGAAAAAATTTTACGACCTACAATTCGACCTTACGATTTACATTTCCAACACAGTTTCTGAGATGTAATTCAAGAGGTAACTTACCATTGCATTTGAACTATTATATCAGTTTGTGTTATTCGTCGAGAACAGCTTATGCACACATTTCTCCACTTCGTCGTAAGTTTACAGAGCAAACATGCATGAAAATCTAACCATAAACATTTTTTAATCTTTCTATCCTACCGTTACTCTAATATCTGTGACATCAGAACGACAATAGTATATGGAAACTTGCACCCATTATTGGAACCTTTTCACTATAGACCACAATATCAGCCAATAATTATTTTAAGAGCACACAGATTATCCAATGCTTTTACTTACACAACAACGATACACTGTATACACTGTATCACCATTAAAGACCACACATATACTTCAAACTTCGTGTGTTGCCAAAATCTTGGAACAGCTTTCCTGTAATGAGGCTCGAGCTTTACGGTAATTGTCGCCACTAGTTTGCATGTAATTAATACATGCGTTCATGCATGCATTGTTATGTTACAGATCTGTGTATACCATGATGCATGATCATGCATGGTTACTTTTTCTTTGTAATATGTTTTGTTGTTGCAATGATAATAAATTGAAACTTGGCCAACTGGCATGCAAGTGTATACTGAATGCGTTCATTGAAGACTTATCAGAGGGGTGGTGTGAAGGGTATATTCGTGAATTGTCAATATTTGTTCTTAGTCCAGTCAAATCACTATAAGTACATGGTCCTGATCAAAGTAATCGCAATAGATTTGTTTTCAGTGGTAAAGTGTGAGAAAAGTTGTTCTGATTAACATACTAAAAATCCCTTCGGTGGAACATGGTGAAAATCGAGTTTTTCTTACTTCTACCTATAGAAAACCATTGTGGACAGAATGTTGAAATTTTGAACTCATTTTTAGGCAAATATAACATGCATCATTGGAAAGCTTAGAAAAAAATAAAATATAGATTATTAAACGGTTACCTTGCTTTTGCCTATCCAGCCGAAGTTATACAAGATTTAAAATGCTATAAATTTATATTTTGTGCAAATTTTGCGCTATTTTTCCAACTTTGAGCTAGAGTAACGACAAACTGATCAGTAAATTGAATATAACGGTTTAATTTACCTTTATATAGTTTTGTTTTAGAAAATATTAGAGAGTTAAGCAAACGACTTTTTCGATTCACGAACGCCGACCGAAAGTACTGATTAAGCCGTTAAAGATGTAGCCAGATAAAGACCCAGAGTTATCGCTGGAGCAAGATATGATAGGATTAGATCAAGTGATCTTTTGGAAGGTTTAAGATGGGATAGTCTACATGTTAGGTGGGCTAAGTTGAAGTGTATCCTCAAGGCTGCCCAGAAGGGGGGGGGGGGCAAACGTGGCAATTTGCCCCGGACCCCCAGATAATAAAGGGGCCCCCAAAATTTGCAAAAGGGGGGGGGGGCAAAAGGTGTAATTAAAAAACATTACTGATTTGTATATATAAGTAATGGTATGAGAGAAATCTTTTAGACCTTAATTTTACTGGTATTGGTCCGAAAAAGCGTGTTTTAGCCGTGATTTTACAGGTATGTGGCCGGAATATTTTTTTGAACCTTTTTTTGGACATGTCCGGGGGAATTTTTCTCTGTGCGGCCTTCTCTTTTCTCTGTGCGGTTTCTCTGAGTATCCTAATGTATAAAGTCCTTAATGAAAATTATTCGCCATGTTTTAGTCCGTGTGTTGTGACCTCAAAGTGCCTAGAAAACGATTTTCATTAAGCATGTCCTAGATCGAATACGCTGAGTTCAAATCCGAAAAGTTCCCACTCCGTAGACCCGCAGTTTTTTCACAAAATGCTATTTTATCTTCACTAATTTCACAGCAAATTTTTTCATTGTTCAACGACACGGATCGATGACGATACACGATTATGTCACTCAAAAGGACCAGTTTCCATAAACCATTCTTCCTTTTAACAAAAGACCGGTTTTGCTCGAATCATTTTGAGTTATGCAATCTTATGCGTGTTGGACGTAAACAGTATATCTTGTCTACAACTTTGTCTTTTGAGAAGGTACAGATAATTCCTTCTGAATATCCTTAGTAGATCGATCTATCTCTATAAAATCACAAGGACGTTAATGTCAAGTCTTTGGGCTATGTTTCTGGGCTGAGAAATAATTCGTTACATGCGATCAAAATGTTTTACACAAAGATATAAAACACTAATCTATATGTAATGGACCAGCAATGAGATTTCCAACACGGTTTCCGAGACGTAATTCAAGAGATACAGTAACTTATCATTGCATTTGAACTATTACATCAGTTGGTCGGTTATATACTGTGCGATAACCGAATATTATTGGAAAGAGGGCTTCTATATACGTTGAAATCATCAAATAAGCAGCTCATGCACACATTTCTCCACTTCATGGTAAGTTTACAGAGCATATTTTATATTTTGGCACTGCATGGTCTTTACCCTGCTGACAGTGGTTTCTGAGCTGAGGACGTTTCATGTACTGTAAAGGCTAGCTGGTTCTCTTCACGTAAAATTATATGGGAAACGTACGAGGCAGATATGGGCATTTGACTATGTTTTTGCCCGCACCGTTGGGAATTTGACAATGCGCGCACCGTCGGAAATTTGACCGTATTTTTTTTTGAAAAGTCAAATTCCCCGGGGTTCGCCCGGGGGGGGGGGCGAATCATATAATTTCGACTAAATCACTGCACTTTCAGCTTATTATGATATAAAATGTCGTCAACAATTTGAATAGAAATTTGTATATATCAACGATAAACTTTTAATTGAAACCTTGTCTTGACATGAATCGACGTCAACGTGAATTCACTGCTCTGCAAAGTCACTCGTTGTCTCTAAACAATCCCAGTAAATCGCTGCCTCGGCTAACGATAACTTTCTCAGCTCCTTAGTCAAAGTTCCCTTTGTATTTGCAATGTTGAAGACATGCCAATAAATTGCCCATATAAGTAGGACATTTGCTGCGATCTACTCTAATGCGCATATCAAATATAGATAAGCATTTCAAATTTAGATCATTTTTAGACCTGAATTGATATAAACAAAAATATAAAGTCCATATAAACGCATGGAGGGATATAATACATAATAAAATGCAAATAATGCTATATCAAGAAATGCGATACATCAGGCACGATCTCCCACAGCGGTCTGTAGTGTTGGCCTTTGCGAGATTCCATATGCAACAACAAACAACGTTAGCATCCTTTTATTGACTCTGAAACTCACGGAATATGCTGCGCAATCGTTTATCTTTGGTTTAAGCTTTTATATGATGTGCTAATTATACGTCCAGACGGTCCAGTTGAGCGTGAATTCTTTAAAACCAGGCAATATAATAACGACCAAATGCGCAGATAGCGCCTGTGTACACGCAGACTTGATTGAAGAAATACGCATTTTGCCACCAGATATTTAGGTCGAAACAACAATAATTTAGTATCGAAATGCTCGTCACAGTGAAGCGATTCTGAATTCGACCGTACCACAGAATTAAGATCAGTACCAGAAGGGCCACTCAGCGGTGCAACGTGTCCCCATTTTTCTATGCAAAAACATGCAATTGACTGGCTAGGAAGATGGCGGCCAGCCAATACAGCGCGTTCATTGGCCAGAAAATGTAATCGACTGGCTAGGAAGATGGCGGCCAGGGGCCCTTCTGTGTGCCTTATTCTGTGACCGTACTTTTGAGACTACGCATGCTCCGATTGAGATATGCCGCTTTTTTGTCTGACCGCGCACCTACTTCGCGTCACAACATATGGATTTATTCTATCGGATTACAAAGTTTCGAAACGATTTTGCCACTAGCATATTCTTCATTTTCTGCCAAATTTTGACCTTTATAGATAGAATTATGGACATATGTTATGTATCCGTCCGTACTTTTCAGAAAAGCAATAAAAATAATCATTAATGTACAGTTTTGTTCATGATTTTGGCGTTTTGCAACCATTTATCGCTGAAATTTCTGGGGACTGGGAACGAGCTCTGGTTTAATAGGCAAATGTCCAAAATTTCTTGCCATGGCAGGATTATTCGTTAATTTTACAGTTTTACTCGTCTTGTAAGCCATCGTGTTGAAAACAAAATTTTCTTCATTCCTTGCCGTAAGCCCTTCCTACTCCTCCTAAGTTTGAGTTTGTCGAAATTTGCATGCGCGAGCCGGTATGCGCAGTGCAAATTTTTGTGTCGATTTATGGCAGGCATCTCACCAAACTTTTTCTCACCACCCGATTCCTCAGTGAGATGCCTGCGGAGGAGGCTGGCATCTACTTATAAAGTTATTAATCAACTAATCCCAAACATAGCGAAATTAATCAAGGGAGCACGCAAGAGTTCGTTTTGCCTGTCTTTTAATCATTTTATTACCTTCGTTTTGTTTTTGTCCGCCATTTTGAAATATATGCGGTATCATTCATTAATATATCGCAGGCGCTAATCACGAAGTTCGGCCGAATGAGTTCCGAATTTTCGGGTTCGGAACTCATTCGACCGAACTTCGTGATTAGCGATCAATAAAAATGTAAAAAATCAATAAAAATGTAAAAAATGATGAAATCAGTGTTTTCATCATATGATGTAACCTTAATTACAATGCGTAAAACACCTAGTCATCCGACGGGAAGAGGATACTAATAAGTGGAGTTTCCGCCAAGTGGAATGTCATTCGCTGTTGTACTTTGTGTCGGATTACTAGATGTTTATACATGTTTTTTGTCGGATTACTAGGTGTTTTACGCATTGCATTGATAAGGTTTCCCTTAATTGCGTCACAACATTCCTTTAGTTTCTTGCCATCTGACCATATCCTGCTGAGTTCTTGACGAAATAGTTCGAACTTCGGACGCATAATTAAATATGAAGAATTTCGGTTAAATATTCAGTTGGGCATTTGATCGCTTACACGTGTTTTACTAGCAAAAGCAATGTCTGAGCGAAAACTGGAAATTTAGAGCATTTTTCGACCAACGACTCTTACGTACGACTTTTTACCCACGACACACGACTTTTTACACTCTAGGCCAAGCTTAATTAACTAATTATAGTACTTGATAACTAGACTTCATGCCGGCACTGAAGAACAAAAAAATTCCGCTTGGGCATATGAAATGACGCACACGATTTTTGATCACGATGAAATTTAATTGGTTAAAACTGGTCCACGTGACTTGAGTAGCTAAAAGTTTTAAACGAAAACGCAAGTCAATTTGTGCAGTGTTGTACCGACTTCCAAACGTGTTACAACAACGACGTGAAAATGGCAAAAATGATTTTTCTGATTTTCGTTGGTTTTCTTGCGATGGTTACTCTTGGTGAAGCGATCTGTTGTGATTTGATAAAGTCACTAGCGGAGAAGAAGAGTGAAGCGAACAAAACATTATGCGGTGCTGGAAACACACTTCCTCCTCAGTGTTGCAGAGATATTGCAAATGTGGTTAGACAATTTGTTGATGCATATGAAGCATTATGTTTGAATAGTAAGTATTAGTAAAGTCTTTATTTGCATGTGTAACACGCAATAGGGCCATTCATATACCAGCAAAAATAAGTTGGTTAACATGGCCGAAGCACGTGACGTATATCAGTAAGAATCTGAATTCTGATTGGTTTATATTCATATAATAATATGTATGCATATTGTTTGTTAAAATTAAACTGACTACACTCTATGACTATATATATAGCAAACGTTTGTCACCATTGTCGATCGCTTTATATTACTTCACATTATTGATCACATATTGGCATTGCATGTCGTCACTAATTTTATAATAATTCGATTTGTTAGCACTCCTAGTATGCTACTGCGTGTTTGCACTTGGCTGAAAACTGCGCTACCCAAAACTAGCTCCCAAGATAAAACCCGTTCCGCCGCCACTGGAGTCAGACCTTTGAAAAGTTGGTCAAAATGTTCACCAAAACTTGGTCAAAATATCAGGACCCCTCCCCCCCCCCACAATGTTAATATGCCCAGAAAATATTACCGACCGTTGAAACAAGCATGTTTAAATTGACTCGCGTTCGATGGAGGTTTGATCTCGGCACTGATTTTTCAATTGCCGCATTAGCCATTAATTGATGAGTATATAAATTAAAAATAACACATCGATAATTCATCGACAATATTTGAAAGTTTATAAATATACCGATAGTGCAATCACGGCGTCGTCTACTTTTTTCGGCAGATATACAGCTAGTTATGCAAGACTGACAAAGGTAGGTTCTAGCTGCTCTTGGACATCAACTAGAGCAGGGAGAACCGGCTCGTGGCTTCAGGTTGATCTGGGACAACTCACCACAGTGACACTGACAGGAATAGCAACCCAGGGAACATGCTATGGCATCAATGAATGGGCAAAGTCGTACTCGGTTTCATACAGCTATGACCCCAATTCATGGACACCTTACAAAGAATCAGGCAAAGTAAAGGTAAGTCAGCGCATCAATCTTGTATGGTGAAATTTTACAAAACACGGATTCAGAAATTAATATAAAGGCCCGTTTACACTTGCATCTTTTGCTGCGATTTCTAATGCGAATTTCTTCTTCTGATAATAAATAATAATAATAAATTATGTTTATCTTGCGCCATTTACACTGAATTAACGAATCTAATCTATTCAAATCTAAATTAATCTAATCAAATATATTGTTTTGCCCACTTCGTAGGCTAGCATAAAGTGCAAGGGATGATCCTCCTTCTTCATTTTAATCAGTATGTGTGCCCTCATCTGAATATTCATAACTCGTTCACATGCATCGGAAGTCGAATATCGCACTATACACTAAGTGTACCGGCTTAAGCCAGTTTTCCACTAGGCGGAATTTTGCGCGCGGAGCGGAATCTTTCTTTGTCTTGTGATTTCTCGGGTGGAACTAATTAGAAAAGACAAAGAAAAATTCCGTTCCGCGCGCAAAATTCCGCCTGGTGGAAAACAGGCTTTAAACGGGCCTTAAGTGCACAAAAAATGTCCGCTTAGGCCTGTTGTACTCGGAAAACTCACCTGAGTGGGATGAATTATTGAAACCTCATCTGATGTTTTTAATTTAGGTTTTTCAAGCAAACACCGATCAAAGTTCCATCGTTACCCACTCATTCAAATCTCCTATTCGTGCTCGGTACCTGCGTGTGTTGCCAAAATCTTGGAGCGGTTATCCTACAATGAGGCTCGAGCTTTACGGTTGTCGATGTATTTAATACATGCATGCATTGTTATATTACAGACCTGTGTATACCAGTAATAATTTCTACATATGTAGCGCATGGTTACTTTTTCTTTGTAATATGTTTTGTTATTGTAATGATAATAAATTGTAGCTTGGCCAACTGGCATGCAAGTGTACACTGAATGCGTTCATTGAAGACTTATCAGAGGGTGGTGAAGGGTATATTCGTGAGATGTGAAACAGCGGATTTTTGTGTCCGGAAACGTGATTTACATGCCTAGCCGTGAGCCGTGATTGATTCGAAGACTAGATGAGTGCAGTAAGAAGTGGAACGTGAAGTCAACGTGTTGCAGTGTTGCTTAACTTTTGTAGTTCCCGCAAAGAACGGCGTTTTCGTTCCAGTTCTTTTTCCAACTCTACGTCATATTCCAGTCGTCGTGCGTGAGGTCGTGTCTAAAAACTAATAATGAATTATTCAACTATATTGATTGTTTTGATGACTAATTTGTAATTTTATCATTGTTCGCATGCATTGACATTGTGTGACAGTCTCGCCTGGCTTGCTGGTGTGGCTCGTTGCATGGAACCAGAGATAAGGCCCAGTATAAAGTCGGTCGTAAGAGGGAAAGTTTCCTGTAAAAAAGGAAATGTATGGAACGTTAAAGGATTTTTACTAGGCGGTTGTGGAAGACTTTGCTTCTGGACAAACTAACGAACTCACGGGTAGAATTTATTATTATAATAAAGCGCTGCCAAACTTAGCACGTGCACCGCCATTTTAGATTTATGGTGTATAAACATGGTTTCCCAAAAAAAACCAAAACTATTGTAATAACGCATTGTTAGAATTTGAATGCCCTAACACTAGCCACTATTAAGCTGAACGCAAAGATGTGTAAAATATTGACCGGGTGCACATATTAAATATTGACTTATTAAGAAATTAAAATATCTTTGTAAACCGCACAATTTTTTGCTTTTGGGAATTTAAAGCAGCTTCTTAAATTCTAAAAGGATATGATAAAACTACAAATTAGTCATATTAGCAGTTCGGGAGAAAATGATTCAACTCACCACAGAACAACGAGTTTTCATTATTATAATGCTGCATGCGTATTACATAGATCTCTCTTACAAAATTTTTTTTAAACACATGCATGAGTTTCTTAGTATGCATAAAATTTACTTTTGTCAAGCTTTTATTCACTTGTGGGTTCACCAGATTGCTGAGGCATTCAAATTCTAACAATACGTTATTTCAATAGTTTTGGGTTTTTTTTAGGACACCCTGCATGTAGCGCGTTTAAACATCACAACAGTGCCGAGCTACCCATAGGCATAGCAACAGGTCCATGCTAATATGCTGACATTTTTAATTGAGGATTTTTTAAACTTCATGGTGTGATGCATGCCTTCCATTGTATGACATTCAGTGATTAACAGTGTTGAGTGCCATTTTCAGCATTTGGGGGGCTATTTTACCGTATGTTGGTGATTTTAAATAATTTTACACTTTAATCACATCGTTTTCTAAAACAATTAGTGAAAATCAAACACAAGGGGGCTCAACTACTGTCAGTAACAACAAAATGTTTTAAATCTACAGGGTGTCCCAAAAACCCAAAACTATTGAAATAACGTATTGTTAGAATCTGAATGTCTCAGCACTCTGCTGAACCCACAAGTGCATAAAAGCTTGACATACAAGGTGTATCAAAAAAATGTACACCCTTTCAAATTCAAATTAACCGCAATCTATTGTAGTAATTTGACAGCCGTATAATTTGTCGAATTAATGAATGTGTGAAAACACAAGGTCTTCTGCACATGGCAATTTAGGATAACTTCTATTTGTATGAACAAATACACAACTCAAAGAAAAATGTTTAAATTAAGCATTATTCAAGTCTGCTGTCTGCATAAGATATAAAATGGGCCAGCTTACTGCAGAGCAACGAATATTTAAATGGCTATGGCTAATTTGAATTTGAAAGTGTGTACATTTTTTTGATACACCTGTAAGTAAATTTATGCATAAAGAAACTGTTCAATAGACCGTTTGCTGTGACCTCGAAAAGTGCCTAGAAAACGATTTTCATTGAGCATGTTTTGGAACTGAAATATTTTTATGGGAAGTTGGGAACTAACACTTTCGAACAGGGGCGTAGCTAGAGGGGGTCTGGGGGTGTAACTCCCCCCCCCCCCCATTCATCACAGATTCGGCAAATGTCTGTTAGACTCGGCAAATGTCTGCTAGACTGGGGATAGACTAGGGAAATTGTTTTCGGATTTATTGGGAAATTGTTATCGTGTCTAGGACCGAAAAAAGTAATAGCTAGCTAAAGCAAAAATGTTACAAAATGTACGAAAAGTTATGGAAAAGGTTAACAATTCACGATATATCGGGTAAATGTTTGTGATGTTACTCTGTTACTGATGAGTGTGCATCCACACCGGGCAAACTGAAAACTTTGCTTGGCCATGGTGGGAATCGAACCCGCGACCTTTGGGAAACTAGTCCGCCAATGCTCTGCCAACTGAGCTACGCAGTCAAGTCGGTTCGAGTAGGATAATATTTCGGAACTGTGTCTAGTTCCTTCGATATCATATTCACCTGAGTACATAACACCAACACACACAAATATCAATCACAAACATCATATTCACCTGAGTACATAACACCAATGGGAAAAAATTAGGAAAAATATTGTATTTTTGGAAAAATTATGATATGTCCGAAAATTTTTTTGTATATTAGGAAAAATTAAGACATGTCCGGAAAAATTTTTGTATTCCAGAAAAAATTTTATGACCTACCCCCTCTCCCCCTCCCCCGCAGTCACTCGGCAAAATTCACTCTTACACCCCCATTCAAAGAGGTGGAGCAACGTCCCTGGTTTCGAACACGCTGACTCAATTCTCGGAAAACTTCTTGCTCCGTAGACCCACAGTTTTCTCACGAACTGATATTTTATCTTCACTAATTTCACGACGATTTTTTTCATTGTTCAACGACACGAATGGATGAAGACACACGATTGCATAACTCAAAATGACTAATTCCTATAAAGGGTGTCCCAAAAAACCCGAAAACTATTGAAATCACTTATTGTTAAAATTGAATGCCCTACCAAAAAGCTGAACGTAATGATGCGTAAAATATAGACAAGGTGCATGTATTAAAATTTAGTTAAGAACATCTCCTTGTAAAGTGCGCGATTTTCTGCTCTTGGGAATTTAGAGCAGCTTCTTAACAGTTTCTTTATGCATAAAATTTACTTATGTCAATCATTTATGCACTCGTGGGAAGCAACAGAGTGCTAAGGCATTCAAATTCTAACAATTAAATTGTTATTGGTGATTTCAATAGTTTTCGGGTTTTTTGGGACACCCTGTATTCTGCACATGTGAAGTACGGCGTATGAAACAGGCCTTAATAAGTATACGTTATTTTGAGGCAACGAGGGGATATGTGATTTATTCACCGAGGCGCGCAGCGCCGAGGTGAATAAACATATCCCCGAGGTGCCTCAAAATAACGTACTTATTTTTCACACTGCGAGGTCGCGTTAATGAGTCAGAAAAGAAATAATTCTCAATGCCATATTGCTTTTGCGATGTTGTTTTTTCTCATTTTTTGTGCTGCAAAGACGTTGCAGGTGAATATTAGAGGGGGTTATTAATTGCAGGTGAATATTAGAGGGGATTATTAAACGGAAATTGATTAGAGGGGGATATTGAATATATTCCCCGACAAGAACAAAGGAAACCGAGCAGGGTGAAAAATTAGTCAATATATGCACCCTGTCAATACTTTACACATCTTTGCGCTCAGCTTAGAGCTAGGGCATTCAAATTCTAACAATACGTTATTTCAATGGTTTTGGTTTTTTGGGGTCACCCCTGTATGGTGAGTTGGGTAATACTGTAGAACGCCATGCTGCACTGTCACAATCAACGCACTTGTAAATCCAACAATCTACACTAAATCACAGGCCAGCTATAATATCTGTTTGATTTTCATTGATTGTTTTAGAAAATGGTGTGACTAAAGTGTAAAATGATTTAAAATCACCAAAATACGATAAATAGCTCCAAAATGCTGAAAATGGCACTCAACACTGTTCACTGAATGTCACACAATGGAAGGCATGCATCACACCATGAAGTTTAATTAAACAATTCCCAATTAAAAATGTCAGCATAGCATAGCATTGACCTGTTGCTGCTTTAAATTCCCAAAAGCAGACAATCGTGCGCATTACAAAGATATTTTAATTTCTTAATTAAAGATAGAGTTCAGTCCGGTCTGCGCATGCGCACATAGGAGTTTCCTGCCGTGATATAACACTTTATAAATTAGGTTTTTATTTCATTTTATGTTCTTGCAAAGCCTGATTGTTGTATCTTGATAATTTATTATACTGTAGAAGCATGAAAATATAAATAGTTGTCGAATAAAGTTCAATATTTTGAATACCGAAACTTTGTTGACATACGGACTGTGCACCCTGCCAATATTTACGCATCTTTGCGTCTCATAAGTAGAGTTGATGTCGGCAAAAGTTCCGCAAAAAAGTTCCGCAAAAAAGTTCCGCTTGGCATATGAAGTGACGCCCACGATTTTTGTCCTATATCACGATGAAATTTAATTGGTTAAGACTTGTCCACGTGACGTGAGTGGCTTAAGTTTTAAAGGAAAACGCAAGTCAATTTTGTGCAGTGTTGTACCAACTTTCAAACGTGTTACAATAACGAAATGAAAATGGCAAAAATGATTTTTCTGATTTTCGTTGGTTTTCTTGCGATGGCTACTCTTGGTGAAGCGATCTGTTGTGATTCGATAAAGTCACTAGTGAAGGAGAAGATTGAAGCGAACAAAACATTATGCGGTGCTGGAAACACACTTCCCCCTCAGTGTTGCAGAGATATTGCAAATATGGTTAAACAATATGTTGATGCATATGAAGCATTATGTTTGAACAATAGAAGTAATAAGTATTAGTATAGTCTTTATTTGCATGTGTAAGATGATAATATCAGTCTGAGATGATAATTGGTCATTTTTATCGCAATATAACGCAATGATTCAATCAAGGTGTCATTTGACAGCCAAAAGCCTGATCTTTATACATACGAAAACAGAAAACGTATACTGAACGTAATAATTAACACCAAAAATAGAGCCATAAATTTCTGCAGTGTAATGGCAAATTATCTATTTTATTCAAGCTTCATGTAAAGATCCCAAACCATTAGGAATGACAAGTGGTAAAATACCTGATGATGCAATCACGGCGTCATCTACTGTTGCCAGCACTTACAAACCTAGCTATGCAAGATTGACAAAGACAGGTTCTGGCTGCTCTTGGGCACCTAGTTCAGCAGGGAGAGTCGGCTCGTGGCTTCAGGTTGATCTGGGACAACTCACCACAGTGACAGGAATAGCAACCCAGGGATCATGTTATAGCGCCAATGAATGGGCAAAGTCGTACTCGGTTTCATACAGCAATGAACCCAATTCATGGACACCTTACGAAGAATCAGGGAATGTAAAGGTAAGTCAGCGCATCAATCTTGTATGGTGAAATTTTACAAAACACGGATTCAGAAATTAATATAGAGGCCCGTTTACACTTTTTTTTACAGATTTTGCTATTGAACACAATACACTATATTACATAAAATTAGTTACAAAATAGGCTCCATGGGAATGTTCTGAGTATGTATACCCTCCTGTGGATATTCATAACTTATCCACTCGTGCACATGCATTAGAAGAAGAAAATCGCAGCAAAAATTGCAAGTGTAAACGGGCCTTAAGTGTAGAAAAAATTGTCCGCTTAGGCCTAGCTGTTCTAGGAAGCTCTGCACCAGAGTGGAATGAATTATTGAAACCTCATCTGACTTTTTTAATTTAGGTTTTTCAAGGAAACACCGATCAAAGTTCCATCGTTACCCACTCATTCAAATCTCCTATTCGTGCTCGGTACCTGCGTGTGTTGCCAAAATCTTCGAGCAATTATCCTGTAATGAGGCTCGAGCTTTACGGTTGTCGCCACTAGTTTGCATGTCATTAATATACGTGCGTGCATGCATGCATGCATGCATGCATTGTTATGTTACAGAGTAATAATTGCTATATATATGTAATGCATGCATGGTTACTTTTTCTTTGTAATATGTTTTGTTATTTTAATGATAATAAATTGAAACTTGGCCAACTGGCGTGCAAGTGTGTACTGACATTGTTCATTGAAGACTTATCAGAGAGTGGTAAAGGGTATATTCGTAAATTGTCAATGTTTGTTCTCGTACGTGAATGACGGATTTTTGTGTACATGTCGTGAAACGTGATTTACATGCCTGGCCCTGAGCCGTGATTGAAGACTGAATGAGTATAGTGTAAGAAGTGCGAACGTGAAGAAGACCAATTCTTTGGACAATTATTAGGCCTATGGTTTATTGAATCTCTTAATTCGCAGTTACAATGACTGAATTACAGAGTTTATGTACTTATAATATTATAGTATAACTATATGATATAATGTAAAAAAAACTAGTACAATTTTATCCAAATAATCTATACAAAATCTAACTTTATGTTTGCAATGAAAATAGTGAAAATAGGCTTTAAAATGTTAATAATATTTGAAGGTAAAAAAGCTTTCTGTCTTTTTAGTTCTGCAGAACTTAAAATCTTGGTACAGGGAAACTTCTTCGGTTTTGTATCTAAGCTCATAATTACAGTTTTTGTCCGTGCTTTTGGGTAATAACGCATGTAAGGAATGATTTGTTCTTTTCATTTTACTCATGTATTTTTTACATATGATGATTCTCCTATCGGCTAGATTGTCAATCCCAACTAATTATAGAGCTTCTAGGTACGTTACAGCAGAAGGGAAAATTATTTTCAGGGCTCTTTTCTGTATTGTTTCAAGTTTATCAGACAGAATACCTGGTATTGATTGCCACACAGGGACAGCATACTCCAAGACCGATCGAATAATAGTTAGATAACCTTTAAGATACTCAATGACACAACGCCAGCTCTTCGCAAAATTCGCAACGAATAGAGTCTTTTACAAGCATTTTTGAATATGTAGTCTATGTGGGTATTCCAATTTAGGTCTTCGTTTAAATAGACTCCCAGAAGTTTATAATTTGACACACATTCGGCTATTTCTTTGTTCCCCATGATGATTGGGTTAACAAGAATGTTAAGATCATGCTTAAAATTAATGAACATCTCCTTACACTTCCCTGGCTTAAATTTCATATTATGACTACTAGCAAATTCATGGATGTCCATTACCACATAGTTAAGTAAGCTGATGGAATTTCTTGGTATAATCTCTAAGGCCAAGATATCTGTTATGTTGTTGTTACATGAAGTATATATATAACATTGGATCAGGGGGGTGCGGGATGATTGTATAAGGAGCACATTTGTGTAGGGTTATATTTTGGGACGTTGAAATAAATAACGATTTTAAAGACATAACATTAGCGACGAGGGTAAATATTTTCGTTACCTGTTACTATTAAAGAACGAGTGATTCATTTTGGGTGTTTGCGAGAAGTGAAGATTCAAACGTGAGATAAAAAATCGGCGGACAATCTGACATATACGGTATTTTTGAAGGTATTTGATCATCATGGCGAGCGCGGGAAATCTACAGCCCATGCCACCGTTTGAACGGCTCAACAAGCACAACAAAGTAAGCATCCCTATTCTACGGTCCGTGTTAATGGAGTCCCGATGAAAATGATGGTGGACAGTGGTGTGTCTGTTAACGTTTTGGGTCCTGAGGATTTCGAACAATTAAGAAGAAAAAGCAAAGAACCAATATCCCTAAAAAAACCTACACAAAGATTCGCGCTTTTGGAGAAAATAACCCTATTCCCCCATTAGGCAAAGTGGAGACACTAGTAGAATCAAAACATTTTATGACAGTGGCAACAATTTACATTACAGCATCTCAATACGGTAAATTGCTAAGTAATACAACAGCACAGCAATTAAGACTTATTAAGTTTGATCTAAATTCAGTTTCTCAGCAAGCAATACAAGAGGGTGATTCGGATAGAAAAGCCTCGCGACAAACCACAACCCAAGTTCAGATACCCACTATAACCA
>CACRXK020002886.1:0-39751 GCA_902702795.2 Paramuricea clavata | reverse complement strand
GGGGGGGCGCCCCCCCCCCCCCGCCCCCCCCCCCCCCCCCTCTTAGCTACGCCCCTGCGAGCAGGAGTGCTTTAACAGATAAAAACACGAAGCGAAGCCCAGTGTTTTATTTCTAATAAAGCACGGACTGCGAGTGTTTAAATGGCTTAAAAAACGACTCATCTTATGAGGTCTTGGCGAAGTAATTTTAAAAATAAACGTTGTCTAAGCCGAGAAAATCAAAGCTAAAGTTTATGTAAATGAACATGATTTTTTATCACTTATAAAACCGCTGACACGGCAGTGATTTCTTTTGTATTTTTCTCATGAATTATTAATGATTTTTTAACTCATAATAATATAGGGAGGCGAAGGTTTTTCCTTTGCCTCCCTAATTTTCGCTGCCCATAGAAAAACCGCCTGCCACGTATAGGCTAATAATAATATAGTAATTTTTTAATCATCCAAGATGGCGCCTGGTGAGACGTAGTGACATCTGCCCATTGAACTCTAATAATAACTGGAAGGCTAAGTCAGGGGGGGGGGGGGAGTTGAAGCCGTGCTTGAAGCTTTTTTTGTAGGTAGACCCAGTCCTTTTTAATTTTTTTTTTTCAAAATATGCACATTTCTTGATCAGAAAAATCTTGCCCCAAAATATTAGTTATACTACCAAATTTAATTTATATCAATAGTATGATAAATGAATTTAATATTCGCAAAGCAAACAAATCACGAATTAGCAAAAAAAATGCGAAAAACACGACCATAAGCATGAACGGTCTGAAAAACCGCGCGTTTTAGGCTGCTTTTTCTGAGTTTTTGGAAGTTTAAGATAAAACTAAGACGTCATACCTCAGGAATTTTTTATACCCATGCAAAATACATCTGTATGCGAAGTTTCAAGAAGATTTAACGTTTTAAGGTCGAAAAAAAAGCATTTGAAAATTGACAAAAATATTGCCATATTCAAAGGCCAACAAGATGCCGATGACGAAAATAACATCACTTGAAAAACGCCAATTTATTTATGTTTAAAAGCGACTAAAACAAGGACTAAAAGCTCAGGATCAATAAAAATAGCTGGGATGTAGTACAACATACGTTTTGGGACTGTCAAAATGTTTTATAGTATATATTTTTGGTTTGAACGGCGAGATTTCCTTCGGCACGTCCAAACTTTCGTCATTTTTTCAAAATACAAAAGCAAAATTCCTTACTTTTTGCTGCAGAGAGATGTAAAACAGTCGGAACTAATCGGAAACTTGGTTTAAATCCCAAACATTGTCGTATTCCCATGGGAAAAGTGTTTTTCTTGCAAATTTTTGCTCGAAAACAAACTTTTGACAGAATTTTTTTCACTCCTCGAAACTCTCCTTAGTCCTTTTGAAAGCTGATTTTCCCGCGCGCCGGCTTCAACGAATCATAGACTTTCATCATAGGAGTTAGCCTTCCAGTTATTATTATTATTATTACTGCATCTGCCTCGTACCCAGGCGCTTTGGCACTTGGAACGGTACGCGAGGGAGAAAAACGGAAAATTCGGAGGGAAGCTTCACCACGAAATCGATCAAATTAATCCACGCGGCCCACACAAAAGCCACGCAAGCCATAGAATAACACATCGGCGCCTGGGTACGAGGCAGTAGCGACATTGTAAGCGAAGAATACATGTAACTCATGTATTTGAGATTTCACAATTGAATTTGATTTACAGTCCCAGTTGGAAGCACAGAAAGGTGTCTCTGGTTTTCACGATACACAAGAGGAGTTGGAAAAAGTTTCAACTGTTAAGAGTGGTTTGGATGAACAGAAAGGCAAATCTCTCGATGAAATTTCGGATATGGTGAGTCAAACAATAATATTAAACTAATCGATGGTGTTTATTAAATTCCACAATGGTGCATGTCGCTATATTAACAAGGTCCAACTTGAAACATACCGCACATATGCTATAGTTACGGGAACCACTCAGTATTTTAAGAAAATACAAAATAACAGTAACTCCGAATAACATTTTGATTTTTAATCGACGTTTCGACTAGTTTGTAGTCATCATCAGGATTAATAATAGTGTAAAATTACAGATGCAGCTATTATAAATCCAGAAAGGCGGAGCTTAAATGCCAGTTAATGAAATATGAGAAGTTCTTTGGAAGCTTTCGCACCGTGGTTGAGATCAGGTTTTCGTCTGCGTATAACAAGAGACTCCTTGAATAACAACAGAGACTCTTTTCTATATCATATTTGTAATTTTTAATAGTAACAGACGTCCCTCGTGAAAATCAACAAATCGTTGACGAGGCTAACGTCTTTAAATAAAGTTTACATACATACATACATACATACATACAGACCAGTGGTGTGACCTATCAATTATTTTACAATTTCTAAATATTAGTTGAGTTAAATTAGTGTTTATAGTGTTAGTTGAGTCAGGTGAAAGTTCCATAAGGGATTTGATGTGTTGAAAATGTTCGCAGCAGTTGATGTGGGCGTTGATTTCCGAGTTTTCTCGTGTGCTATGCTCTTTCAGACGGGTGTATAGACAGCGGTCTGTTTTACCAATGTAGCTGCTTCGACAACCCGGACATGAAAATTCGTAAACTACGGAGCTTTTGTAAACTACGGAGCTTGTAAACTACGGAGCTTGCTTTTGTAAACTACGGAGCTTGCTTTTGTAAACTACGGAGCTTGCTTTTGTAAACTACGGAGCTTTTGTAAACTACGGAGCTTTTTTTAGCTAATGTTATTCGGAGTTACTGTTATTTTGTATATGCTATAGGGTCAGCATATGGTTATGGGATCATGATTTTGATTACGGTTACGTCAGTTTATTTACAGTACTACTGCAATAAATCTTGGCTAATTTACCAATTGCTGGTAATAATTGTCAAACTATCCCTAATTAGGATGTTCCTGCTTTCCTTCCTTTCAGGTGCGTAAATTAAACTCTACGATTGTGGAAAAGAAAACCTCTTTGGCTCCAATCATTAAGGAGTTAAGACCAATGAGACAAAAGTGTCAGGTATATGGAGATTGCAATTTTTTAAAATAATTGACTGACTATGATGATTATGATGATTATGATAATTGTTTGATACGAGCATCGATAAGAGTTTGATTATGATTATGTTTATGATCGTGATAATAATAATAATGCTCAAAAGCTAGTCGTATATGCTTCTGTTTACATCATTAGCAATATGATAGGATTTTGAGGTAGCCAGCGCTATATGTCGCGAAGCGCCTTCACTTGTGTTATTTTTAAACCTAATGTTCAGAGTAATACATGTCATTCCGTATTATGCTGTATTCTAATTAATAGGAAGTGACCTCTGAATATGACGAAAGAAAGGCAATATATGAAAATTTGGCTGCTAACCTCGAGAGCAACATGTCCAAATTGGAACAGGTGATTGTTCTTCCGTGTTTTTGAAATGACAATTATTTAAGTCATGCATGCCATTCTACAAGTTATAACTATATGAAATGTTATTTAAGGTGGCTCCCTAGGGTTTTTTAATTTACTACACTATAGTATTCAGGAGGCTCCTGTTTCTTTACTTTACATGACATGAAAACGAAATTTATTGGACACATTGACAATGTTCTCCTGAACATTGCAAATTGCTACTTTTGTGTTAAAAATATGTTGCCATGGCAACAGCATGCTTAGAATAAAGCTCAAAATTTGTCTTTTTCAGGTCATTTTAAAAAGTTCCTTCGGTGAAATTTTTTAAAACTTTGCACAAAAGATAATACTTGTATAATGATTTTTTCCCCTCAATTTAAAAAAATTAAATCGATACGTTTCTTAGAAAATTTAAAAAACGTCAAAAATCAATATTAAACATTTTCCCTTCGATTTAATTTTACGAAAAAAGGATATTGCACTTGTTGTACCGATATTAAAAAATGTGCAAAGTTTTAAAAAATTTTACCGAAGGAAAACGGAGAAATTTGGGTTTAATTTTGGCAATTTTTACTAGATTTTTACGCGAACAATTTAATACCCCCAACTGACGTGTACATGCATTCTGCATAAAAACAACAAAGCATGACTTTTTGAAATCACAAAATATAAATTATGTTTGATATACTTTTTATAACTGTGTCGGTTAATGGTCAACTAAGCGTGGATTATACATGTAAAAATGGCAAAGATATTTAGGTAATTACTGGTTATGACTTCTTGGTATTAATTTGAAAAACGTTTGTCAAAATTCGTCCCGAGATTCATCCCGTGCGAATTAATACTATCGTCGGACGTTTTCGCAAAATGCCCGTTCAAATTTCAGTTTTTATAGCGGTATGTTTGGAGTTTCGGCCCTGCTCATTTCACCCGTAGAGGGCTCATTATTTAAGACATCTTTATTGTCATAAGTGCTGCTAGATTGTGGAGAAAACACTGCAAATTCTTGAGGAAACAACTTTATATCATATCCCAATGTTCGCGATCGAACCTCGAGTACGGCGGTTCAAAAAACATCCAGAATACCGCTTGAAAAAAAACAAGTTTACGTTATCTTCTTTCGAAACATCACATCCAAGTATCGTTTTGGCTTTTAGAACTCTTTTATGCTTTCAACTAAAGCAAAGTTCACACTTTTGTTTCAAAAAAGAGTTCCATATAAAACACAACGTTCGTTCGTATTTTGAAGTCACACGAGCAGTGCTCTCACAATCAAATTTTCGAATTCCTTAGAAAAAGCTCGAAAATTCCTCAGATTTCCTTAAAATTCCTTAAATTTGGTAAAATTACTACAAGGCCTGATCACAGAGTTGCAAAAAGTGTTTTTTCCACCTGATTTACCCGAATTTTTCGAACTGAACGTTCTTTAAAACCGTATTTTTTGAAAATTTGAAGTCTCTAGACCGTCGGAAATGGCATTTTTAGAGTCTTTCCTACCCAATATTTTAGTATTGCCTAACAATGAAGATAAGTATTGCTACTTTCAGTTTATAATGGGAAATTGAGAAAATTTTGGAAATTTGGAGTCTCCAGATCGTCTGAAAGGGTATTTTGCAATTGTCTCCCTGCCACAACACGTCTCAACGTCTTTAGTTTGTTTGATTGTCAACTCCAATTCAGATTAGAGAGTTCACTTTTTTATGCCCTGAGAATTACTTGAATTTACCTGAAAATCTACAGGATATCTACCTGAAATTGTTCATGAGCAATATTAGGGGTGTTGCACCCTCCCTCCCCCCTCCTCCGGTCGCTAGGACCCTGAGAACTTAGAAAATCTGTAAATTTCAGAAGAAACAGCATACACTGACATTTAACTTTTGAGAATTTTAATGGAAAGACAGCCATATGTACATTTACAACATAGAGAACATACAAATATATGTAATTATGTGCATAGAATGTTGCTACTTTCAAGTTTAAATCTCATTTGCATGGCGTGGTTATTCTCCGTCAAAACGTTTTTAGTCCAGGATAAAATATTTTGGAAATTCCTTAAAAAAATCCTCAAAAACCTAAATTCCTTAAAAAAATCCTTAAAACTCTTCAAAATTCCTATTTTTAAGGATAATTCCTTAAAAGTGAGAGCACTGTGTACGAGTCAAATCCAACCGCGATCAGCCCCCCCCCCCGGGCAACCCCAGGGCATTTGACTTAACATTACCCCCGTATAGGCGGGAATTTGACAGCCCGGTCGGGAATTTGACGGCCCGGCCGGGCATGTGACTACTTGACAACAACTTGCTCAGCAGTTTTCCCTAAAAATGTGTGTGCATTCTAGCGCTTTACGAGTTTTCTATTTTGCGTCTTTTCGATAGTTTGAAATTTGCTTCTGAATCACAAATATCAATCATAGATATATGATACAATATGCCCAGTTGAACAAAAATAAGAACTGTCTGGCCTATTTTTCGTTCTTTTTAATCTTGAAATACTTGTTCAATTTAATTATAGCCAAAATTCCAGAAATAGGACTACCCCTATAGCAGGGCATTTGACTGTGGTTTCTGCCTGTTCGGGCGGGCATTTGACCAATTATTTTTTCAAAAGTCAAATTGCCCGGGGGGGGGCCTGATCGCGGTTGGATTTGACTCGTACATAAGCCCTGGCACAGAATAAGGTACACAGCAGGTCGACTCGACGCCATGGTCCTAGCATAGATTATAGATCATACCAGATGTCTCACTCAGCCAAAATTGTGTCTGCGATTTTTTATGAGCACGTGTTGGCCGCAGGCCTTAAAATATCTTTTCCAGGGCCGTCTGACAAAATGTCCGGTGATGTTGAGTTTGGGTCGGACATATGTCCGATGACCTTCAGTTCATTTTTGACTCGGAAATAAGTCTGAATGACACAAATGAATAAACGGTAAATGTTGTGAAAATATTAAATAATTTGTTTCTTTCATACTTATTTCCAAGCCAAAATTAACTTGCTTTCCAGAACAGCAGTATTAAAAAGACTTCGACAACTTAAGCCCGTTTTCCACTTCACCATTTCGCTCGCCGCCCGCGCTCGACTACATTAAAACAACATTTCCAGTTCACCTTTTATACAATAGTATTCTGATTTTCCATTTAACATTTTGATTTACGTCAGACAAAGCTACAGTTCGGTCGGACACCAATACACTCGGGTCGGACAAACAATAAACCTCAGTTTCACTTAGGTCGGACAGAAAGTCCGGTGGTTTCCTTTCTACGTCGGACAATTTCACGAATGGGTCGGACAATGTCCGTGACCGACCGATATTTTAAGGCCTGGTTGGCCGCCATTTTGGCAGTAAGTGTAATCCATGCCATGAAACCAGTGCTTCCATTTTTAAAATCAAAATTTCTCATTTTTGTCATCAAAATTTCTCTAAATTCCTTAGATTGTATATGTTATTTCCATAGGTTATTTCCTTGAAAATTCCTTGAAATTTCATGAAGCAGTTTGCAGTGATTTTGCAGCAATAAAGGATTTAATTAATTTTCAAGGCACAAAATAGCACAATTAACAAAGATATGGGCTAGCTAAAAACCACAGGCTATTATACTGTTTAAAATTAAATATTTGTTATGAATTTACAAGAGATACCTTTACATTGATATGATTAATTAACTATTCACAACGTTTGGCGCCAAAAGTTACTAAATCCCATCGCTTAAAAACTTTCGGAAATTTTCGGAAACACGAGGAAAAAGTTAAAAACAGATTTTTAATTAAAGATAATTGATAATTCACTCAAAAATTTAAAAAAATGGAAACCTTCTTCAGCACAAATGCGCTTGGGCGAACAGTTAAGTTTTTCGGAAAAAATCCTTAGATTTCCTTAGATTTTTTCTCTTCCTTAGATTTTCCTTTTCGACAGTAGAATTTCCTTAGAAAAGGAAATTTCCTTGAAAATGGAAGCACTGCATGAAACGTGAGCAATCACGCATTTTGGCAGTAAGTGTTGCACGCGTCATCTGGCGTGATAGCCCCGCGAAAATCGCGGACACGAAAACAGGGATCTGGTATAATCTATAATCTATGGTCCTAGCCAGTGCGCATTTGAGAGGCATTCCCCCCTGGACATCCACCATTTTGAATATTATCGGGGGGTGAATGCCTCTCAAACACACACTGGCTAGGACCATGGCGTCCGCATTTGATGACGGGTTACACCAAAATCATAGGGAAAACGAAGAAGTCGGCCTTCTGTGTACCTTATTCTGTGGCCCCTGGCTTATATACTTTCGTAAGCGATTTTTGATGGGCTTATACAAGGGTGGGCTTAGGCCAAATAAAAATAATAGTTGGCTTCAGGTTTCCGACCGACCTGTCAAAAATATGACCGACCATAAACATTTTATTGACATTTAAATGTTTAGACTGAACATTGTTGACATTAAATATTTAGTTGTTGCTCGTTTCCTTGCATGTCAAGTTTTATATGTATGCAGGTGAAAACGTGATGTAAAAACAATAAAGTTTCAACTTATATTTATTGCATACTTGAGATAAAATGTTTGGCAGAAATTCACTTTTTCCGGGGGGGGGGCAAAGTCTCCTAAATTACCGATAAAACTCTCAAATTTCCGACATCCCCCCCTCATTTGCACTTGAAAAGATTGTTTTTAGCCCTCTTTTAGGTCAAAATTTCCAAAAATTTGCCAATTTTCTGTGAAAGTGGGGGGGGGGGCTGCCCCACCAAGATTTCCGCCAATGAGAAAACCGGCGGCTAGAACAAAACCTGACCCAACCTCATTTCACTTCCATGCAACGCCTTTGCTGAATTTAATATGCTACCAGGCTGAATTGCTGAAAGCTATTGCAAAAAACTGTTTTACATTACTACTTTACAAAATGTAAGAATCTGGTGCCATACTTCAGTACGATTATTAGTTCGATATTTATAAGAATTGTTTATAAGCACTATATTTATACAAGAAATGTCAAGCATGAATTTTCCTTCGATGGTTGCTTTTTATTGGTCGAAAGTTTAATATAGTTTTGACGAGAGAAATGTTTTTACCACCAAATATGGTAGTCCCCCCCCCGTCCATGACACTTGTGACGTCAGGTACATACGGGACTTTGGGGGCGGGTTTTGGCGGGAAAATCTGTAATGTTTGGGAAGACAAGATGGATATCAAAGGATATTTTTGTTCACAAATACCCGCTTATTTTACGTTATAGCGACTCGTTAGTTTTGGAAATTATAACTCAATGGACAGGGAAAACGATTCTGTATTAAAGAGAAAAGGATGTGCAGTTATTGTGATGTTATTTGTTGTGAAAGACGGCCCGAAATTTCGCTACTTCGCTGTACTGGTTTATAAAACATTTACAAGCAACAGAAATTGAACTATATGACAAAGAAACCAATGTGTACAAGCCAATCAAGTTCTTGAGTTTAAAGGTCAGTTACTTTTTAATAATTAGTTCATTTAGTCATATATTAATACGAAATACTGGAACTGTATGCCGAGTTTGATTTGCTATTTGTACTGTAGTCGGAATATGTAGACTATTTAAGATAGGGCCATTCCATTTAATATCCACACCCCCCTGTTGACGAGATTTTCCGAAGGGTTCTGAAATTTCTGAGGGGGTTCCAAGTTGAAAATTTCCGAGGGGTGTTGTAAAACCAAAATTTCTGAAGGGATCAAAATTTTTTTTTAAATTTCTGAAGGGCCGGGCAGAATTCTGAACATTTCTGAAGGGGCACTACCTGTTGACGAGAATTTCCGAGGGGGTCAGGAAAATCCCTGAAAATTTCTGAGGGAGTCAGGAAATTCCCGATAATTTCAGAGGGGCTCAAGAAATTCCCGATAATTTCTGAGGGGGTGAAGAAATTCCCGAACATTTCTGAGGGGGGTCAAGAAATTTGCGAAAATTTCGGATGGGGTCAAGAAATTCCCGAAAATTTCCGATGGGGTCAGGAAATTTCCAAAAATTTTCGATGGGGTCAAGAAATTTCCAAATATTTCCGAGGGGGTCAAGCAATTCCCGATAATTTCGAGGGGTTAGAGAATGTTTTGCGCAGAGCCTCCTTAAGTGTTTACAAATAACTTACATGAAGTTTCTTGAATAAAAGTGAGTGCGCAGAACGTAGAGTTATTGAGAAGTGAAGGAGCAATCTGCGCTTTCAGTTAATAAACGAGCGGGGATAGTGGGATACCATGCATGGTGCATCACAGTCTTAATCTTTGTTATTATCCATGCTTACTATAGCGATACTACATTGGAGGGCCACCAGTTTATATTGTAAGGTGTTATACGCACCTGAAATAAAGTTTTTATCTTATCTATTCCGATTTTCCTGCTCGACGCCAGCTGAAAACAAGCCAGTCATTCTTGACAAATTATGCCGGATTTCTGAAGGAGCATAAAACATGCAACCTAATTCAGACGAACACCGTCAAATTGCCGGGATCTAGCCCTTTTGAAAGGATCCTTTTGGCTTAGAATTAAACAGACTACTTTGAAAAGACCAATAAAAAGATCTTTTTGGCTTAAAAATGTTGTGCCCATAGGTGACACCCATCCCACATTCATCGCAGTTATGATGCCACCCTCCCTTACCTCAGGGACTCCACTAATAGTCGATGGACGGCTTTGACTCGAAATTTGACAAAAAAGTTGTTGCTCGAGTTAAGCCCCGACTTTTGAAGTATGTCAACGAGTGCAATATTAAATTGTCAAATTTTCAATACATAAAAGCCAAAGCACAGAAATTTTCCCAAAAAGAACTTATATATCGCTAATGTAATACGATTATCAAAAACAAACACAACTATTATCGTATTTTAGGTATATTTTAGGTTTTTCATATTAAATTAATATTAAATTTAACAACAGGTAATTACTTTTAGCGAATCGTTTATCCACAACAAAACAAACAATATTTTAATTATAAAATAGATAGAATCCTAACTCGTTCCTTTTGCTTCAATGTGCACAATATCTACAAATTAACAGTTTTACTGTAACAGAAAAGGTGCAACCTTCTCCCATCCTTAAACAAAACTAATCTATTAAGAAAATGATCGAAAATGACAGCACGTAAAAACTAAAGAAAAAGGGAGGAAAGGGAAGGAATTTCGGTATAGAATGATCTGTCTTTGACAACTTGCGCCCAGAGACTCGCGCCTCATACGCACATGTACAGTCATTTTATTAGCCAAATGGTTACAAATCACGAATGGTTTCATTTGGGTAAACAAATTATCACGTGGAGAAATTGTTACATTTGAGTAACATACCCAAATGTAACAATTTATCCCCGTAATAATGGCGCTACGTTGACTTGTATTATTAAAAAGGGAATATTTGCTGAGCCATTAGTAACTTTATAAACGAAATGGTGACGTAGCGCCATTATTACGGGGATAAATTGTTACATTTGGGTATTTACTCAAATGTAACAATTTCTCCCCGTGATAATTTGTTTACACAAATGAAACCATTCGTGATTCATAACCATTCATTTGGCTGATAAAATTACTGTACATGTGCCGATGTGCGTATGAGGCGTGAATCTCTGGGCGCAAGTTGTCAAAGACAGATCATTCTATACCGAAATTCCTTCCCTTTCCGCTCTTTTTCTTTAGTTATTACGTGCTGTCATTTTCGATCATTTTCTTAATAGATTAGTTTTGTTCAAGGTGATGGGAAAGGTTGTACCTTTTTTGTTACAGTCAAACTGTTAATTTGTCGATATTGTGCACATTCAAACAAAAGGAACGAGTTAGGATTCTATCTACTTTATAATTAAAATATTGTTTTGTTGTTTTGTTGTGGATAAACGATCCACTAAAAGTAATTACCTGTTCAGTGTTGTTAAATTTAATATTAATTTAAATATGAAAAACCTAAAATATTGTTAACGATAATAGTTGTGATTGTTTTAGATAATCGTATTACATTAGCGATATACAAGTTCTTTTTGGGAAAATTTCTGTGCTTTGCCTTTGGCTTTTTTGTATTGAAAATTTGACAATTTAATAATGCACTCGTTGACATACTTCAAAAGTCGGGGCTTAACTCGAGCAACAACTTTTTTGTCAAACTTCGAGTTAAGCCCCGGGACTTAACTCGAATGACCCAAATCGTGTTTCGTTCTTCGAGTTAAGCCCTTTTTGAAAAAGGGCGTGGTCTTGGCAAAACAGGGCGTGGTTGGGGCTTAACTCGAAAAGGGCTTAACTCGAGGGGCTTAACTCGAAGGGCTTAACTAGAAGATTCCCGACCTCTTTTAGTTGACTTATTAGCGCAAATGATAAGATTGGAAAATCATAGTTTTTGACAAAACAAACGCGCTACATTAAACGCAGACACGATCAGTATAGCAGCCCAATTTAAATTTCATTGCAATTTAATAAGATGTTTTATTAAGAATAAATACTTTCGGAAAAACAAAACTTTAATGGTATATACTTGTACGACATGGATTTTTAAAGTTGCACATTTCATAGTATAAATATTTATTATTGCGGTTTGCAGTGTGTGAAGGCATGAAAGTCTGTCGACGCCGCCGTTTAAGATCTGTTAATTGTCGACAAGGTGTCATGAGCAATGCCGCGTTTCCTGTTGTTTGCTGTCGGCCATATATTCGCGAGATGAGGGCGTAATTTTGTAATAGGAATAACTAATGGCATAACTATTAGGAGTGTTTTTCAAAACGTGAAACTCTGAACGTGAGATTCCGATCCGTATATTTTTCTTGCTATGACGTAATTTTGGGATTTTAGTTGACTGGCAGGAATAAAAAAAACCCCGACTATTTGGTCATATTTTAATGTATTGATCGAGTTTTGAGACAGTTTCACTCAAACGATGAAATACGTCAAGTACCGTTCATTTTTTCATGCTACAACCATTCTGATAGGCGAAAAATCGTCCACAAGTTGTTTGAGTGCCGGTCATTTGGATGAAAAGTCATGCATGAAAAGCACATAAGACTTAATTGTCTTGTCCCATCTTCAGAGTCCCATCTTCGAGTCCTGTCAAACCACAGTTGTCAAACCAGACGCCACTCTGGCGTCGCATGAACTCGATCCTTGCATTAGATTCGGCGCATGAAAAATTCTCGGTCTTAAACCGGGCCTATATCAGGCCAGTGGCAAACCGGGCTGGAAATTGTGTCACGACGCATGCTTTATTCTATATAGAAAGCATGTAAGAATTCGAAAGAAGTAAGAAATCAACAATATTAAAACTTCTGAAGCAGTTTCCGTCAATAAAAATAGCATTTTTCAAAATTAAAACAAATATTGCGATCCCGCCAAAATTCGCGCGGGAATTTCTATAGCACTAGCCGGGCTAGCCCGCTTCATGTGAAACAAATTACAATGTCCGGGCTCATACGGAACAGGCCCTTAAGACAATCCTATCCTACCGGGCTTTTAAATAAATAAATCTATTTCTAAAAAGGAGAAGGAAAACATGTCATTAAAAAGTAAAACTTGACAATGAATTAGAAAATGTAGTTGCGAAAACTATTACATTTTCTTATATACTATTTCACGGATTATACAAATTATAAAACTATCAGCATTTTTTGAGGACATTAACAATTCTTTAAAATTAGAATTTTTTGAGTTTTGATTACAATTTAAAAAAAATACAGAATCTATTCGCAATCCGGCGCCACCCTTAACCCGCATTTTCTATGAAACCGTAAACCTTGTTTTATACTGTCACTCCAATTCTTTTCATATGTGGGCGCCATTCACTGATAATACATGAGCCGAAAGTGGTTACTTTTACCACGCGGCATGCACGCGTAACACAGATATATAGAAAATTTGCAAACTTCACAGGGCTTTATTTTCTTCATTTTACAACATTTACTGCTTCCGGCCACGAGTCACGAGCGAGGAAAATTTGTGTGAATAATAACACTATAACACATTGTTGGTAGCAATCTAACACCACTAAAAGCAGGGTTTATAGACAAGATTAACGGGCTACACATATTTTTCTGAGACAATAAGTGCTATTTCATGCTGTAAAATAAAATCTCTCAAATCGCTGCATTTAAATTAAGCAAACCATATTTTTAATTCGCACAAGTCGACCGCTTCCGGCCACGAATCACGAGCGAGGAAAATTGGTGTGAATAATAACAAGATTAATGGGGCTTACCGCTTACGTACAGATATTTTGTCAATTCGTCAGTCTTGATTTTGCTGCGTATAATTTCATAGAGAAAATGTTGTGTTAATCGAGGCGACCCCTATATTATAGAGATGCGTGAGGAAGGACGCTGTAGATTTTATGCGTTCCACACAAATTTCTGTTTATTGTATAGTATCAAATATCAACATTACTAGGATTTATCTGTTGAGGAAAAATGCGTACATTTGAATATTTATAAGTGATTTGGTTGGGTTGCGTTTGCCCTATGCCAGATAGATTTCCGTAGCAGCGCGAAAAAGCACCTATCCGATACGAGATGTACAACTTTCAGAAGCTGAGCGAAACAACATCTCTCCCTTGCAATAATTCCTTTCATTTCCATCTACGAGGGGAGTGAATAGGGGTATACAAATCCGACGATCCACCCAAATTTGAAGCAATATTCGCGATCCGACAATGGTCTGGTCTAAATTTGAATCCGCTAAAAGCTCTACTATGAAGTCACAATCCAGGGTCCGAACTAAATTGCAAGCTAAATCCATAATCCGAGCTAAAATATTAGATAAATCTGCAATCCGCTGTATTAATAAGATCCGCAAATCCGTGTAAAATATTCGCCAGATCCGAAATCCGACGGTCCGAAAACCTATTCCCCCTCCCGCCCCATCTACAATACAATACCCATCAAATATTAGAGAGGTTAAGATACCCCGGTTTTGGTGTACGGGTACGAGTAGTGTCATCTTGTTTTACTGATGTCTGTAATTCGATCATACTTTTTCTGTTTTCTTGCAATAGACAATGATATAATGCGAAAAATGTGCAACTTAATAATTACGAGTAAAAGTACAGACATCGACGAAAATATTGCTAACCAAAATCATGCTACCCGTACACATACACCGAAACCGGGGTATCTTAACCTCTCTATTATTCATTCGTGTGAGATGCCACAAAGATCTTGATATCTTATATCTATGGATTAGGATAGGTGTTTTTTTTTCTTCACGTCGCTACCGCCTTGGTCCGCATTCTTGGCAAGTTAGCAACGTTTTCTGAAATATACCAGCGTTTTAAATAAAACGTTTTCGAAATTGACCAATAAGGCGATGCATAAAAGTAAACATTTCAAAATGAACTAATATAAAGTAAACACTTTGAAAGCTTTTCCAAAATATACCAATCAACTGAACATTTTGAAAATATAATTGGATGCCTACTGCTTCTTTGACTTCAACTCTCTCAACACAATTGCATGAAAACATCCAAATGCCAGGGTCAAAATTGTTGGCGAGCAAGGGGGAGGGAGGTAAAAACGTTTCCTGATATACCATTTTTCACTAAATTTCAAATTAATGTACCGTAATTTGTTAAATAATTTTTCGGTAACGTTTTCGTAAATCATCAAAATTTTTGCTATAACTATTACTTTTTAATCGGAGCAACTCAAATATTTTCGCTGACTACGAATATACAATTCGCCGACGTGATCCGTTATTTTGCCGACAGGATGTTTTCAGCCGGGGTGTCCTCCCTGCCAATGAGCCGCACGGACTGCCACCTAAATTTAAAACAAACGGTTTCAAAACTCTCATGATGGGGATTTGATTAATTTGTTCGCAATAAGCAAAGAATTGCAACGAAGTTATAAGACAACAGTATTATTATGAATTTATGAAAGGACTAGACTGAATATGACACGGCACCGCAGATTAGAATATCCTAGGATATTTGTCAGGCGTACATCATATGCACAAAACGCCACTCGCAAAAATCAGCAAATATCAAATAAACCGCAGATTGTTGCTGAATGAGTTAAATTTTTGTTGTTTCGAAGATGAGTGATTTCCCAATGCAGTATATATACACTCGATCAAATAAACCCTGCACGTCTAGCCATCTCAAATGCGCTTTTAGGCTTTCCCCGAGCCCTTTCCAGTTTTTTTCGCGGTTTTCGAGATCGACTTGTGGTCAAGTCTAATGCGCTTTGTGCTTTTTCTTTTCTTCACATGGACCAGACTGTGATTGGCTGAGAAGCACTTTCAGCGGCCATTATTTTCCCAAACTCTCCATGTAATCAGCCCTGAGGAAACGCTTGCCCAAATTGGCTATGACAAATTGTTTTTGGGTGTTTTGTATTCCGAGTAATGAGTAATGAATTTTTGTACTCGCTTTGGAAAGATAAACCATGAAAACATTGACAGTGATTCCATGCCCTTGCCGTGAATAATCATAATGCTGTGATATAGTGTCGGCAGTTTAAACTGCATGGTATGATCAAATATGGCCATAATTTCGCTTATAGCATACTCGTTTTTAAAAGTATGTCACATATTAACCAGTTTAGCCTTCAAACCGTTTGTCTCCAAGTTGAATAACATGTTCGCAATAGTAGAATACAAGTAAACATGGCTATGGTTTTATAAACTGAAAACTTAGTTATCGACATTTCGCATGGGAAAAACCTGAATTTAGCCGAACAAAATGGTATGGAAATTAAGTGCTTTCGAGCTTAAAAATGTTTGGAATTCAATTGCGGATTTTATACGGGCTGCATGACCGCAGATAGCAAAACAAATATGGCGATCGAAAATTTATCATAAAACCAACTTTATCACTCGGACAGCACAGTCTTGTATTCTACAGTATACTATTGCGAACATGTTATTCAACTTGGGGACGATCGTTTTGAAGGCTGAACTGGTTAATATGTGACATGCTAAAAACGAGTTATGCTATATATGAGCGAAATTTATATGGCCATATTTGATCATACCAGTTTATACTGCTGACATCGTCACAGCATCATAATTATTCACGGCAAAGTGTGTGTGGAATCACTGTCAAGTACGAAAATTCATTACTCATTACTCGGAATACAAACACTGGCATTAATAATGATTGACGTTTTGTAATTAGCACCTTCACCGGTAGAGTCATAGAGTCATAACGGATAAAACCACAGTTTATAAACTGTGATAAAACTTAATTCGTTCAATTAATTAAATTCGTTTGAATTAAAAAATCGACGATAGTGCGACGTATGAAACAGACCTAACCTTTAAATCCTCCTATAATTTTAGAGCAAAACTGGATGCTCAGAATATATGCAGGAAGTGCATGGCATTTCAATTCTGGGCTTCAAATTTCAAAGATTTTCCCCCAGACCCCCTATTTATGTGTGGTATGTCAGCCACACGTGGCCTTCAGCCATTGCTATTCCCCTCTAATATATTATCTCACAGACAAGTTCCTTTTCAAAATATCCCCCCCCCGGGAAAATCCTTAAAAAAGTCCCTGGCGTAGGAAGAATCACAATAACAGGCGTCTTCACCACGTAGCAAATTAATAATAGTCTTCCAGAGTTCTGGTTTCAACTAAATTTCGATCTAAGCCTAAATAGTCTAAAACATGCAATATCAGAAGAGTTTCCAGGGCCGTAACTTGGGGGGGGGGGTATATTTCATATATTCATGTTCACATACCGTAAAATCAATCGCTTTCAAATGAAATCCGTCGGGCAGTACACGAATATATGAATATACACACACCCAATTATCGCGTCTAGGAACGGCCACTGGTAACAGGCATATATTTTTTATGAGAATATATACGGCTATCTGCTATTCGATACACGGGCAAAATTATTGTTGACATTTGACCGATTTGAGTTACGTAATTACTTCCATCAACAAGATTAACCAATGGGAATTAAGCCGAAGTTTCTTCGGTCAAATACAAATTTGTCATAGCCATTTCGGCAGGTGTTTCCTCAACGACGCCCTCACTTCTCCCGCCCGCACGATACATCAATTCCAAGGGAGTTCGGAAAAATATCCAAATTTCCGAGGGGTTTAGACAAATGTTAAAATTTCTGATGGGGTTAGGGCCCCCACAAAAAATTCCGAGGGGTTGAGAAAAATCGTAAATTTCCGAGGGGTAAAAAATCAGGAACCTCGTCAACAGGGAGTGTTTCTGAGGGGGTAAGAAAATTATACAAAATTTCCGAAGGGTTATAAAAATTTGAAAATTTCCGAAGGGGTAAAAAATCAGCAACCTCGTCAACAGGGTCTGTTTCTGAGGGGTAAGAAAATTATACAAAATTTCCGAAGGGGGATAAAAAATTTCAAAATTTCCGAAGGGGTCTTCCATGATGGAACCTCGTCAACAAGTATTTCCGAAGGGCTTGAGAAAAATCGAAAATTTCCGAGGGGTTCCGCGAAAAATAGCAAATTTCCGAGGGGGTCTTCTCAAAAACCGTTTCCGAAGGGTTCCAAAATCAGTAACCTCGTCAACAGGGGGGTGTGGATATTAAATGGAATGGCCCGTATTGGGTCTATATAGTCGTCTATTTGGTTTCACCAAGCTTTAAAATATAGGGCCTTAATATTTGTAGGTTGACCAGGGGTCGGTTGTTCTAAGCTAAGGCTAATCCTTGGTTAAAATTTAACCTAGTGTTTTTGTTTGTGTGTTTCTGTATGCCTGTTTACTTCGAAGCTTTGAAGAAAACTTTCATTCATCCAGACAAGATTTCTGTAGAAATATTTCTAAATTGCTTGTGTGATGTTACTCTGAGTGTATATCCACACCGGGCAGGGTTGAAAAATATGCCTGGCCATGGTGGGATTGGAACCTACGACCTTTGGAATACTAGCACAATGCTCTGCCAACTGAGCTATGCAGTCAGGTCGGTTTGAATATGCAATACTTTGGAACTGAGTCTAGTTCCTTCGATATCAGTGTAATCTAATAATCATGCTATTTGCTGTGTTGGACTGTTGGTGTAATGTACTCAGGTGAATAAGATGCTTGTGTGATGTTACTCTGAGTGTATATCCACACCGGCCAGGCTTGAAAAATATGCCTGGCCACAGTGGGATTCAAACCTACAACCTTTGGAATACTAGCCCAATGATCTGCCAAGGAATACTAGCCCAATGCTCTCATCCCACCGTGGCCAGGCATATTTTTCAAGCCTGCCCGGTGTGGATATACACTCAGAGTAACATGACACAATTTGGATTCTTGCACTTCACTTGGTGGAATTAATATTAGAATGTTAGGGTTAGTAAATCCAAGTGAGAATATATACATTTTAAGACCTAACCAGGAACGACTGCGAAAAATGCAGCACAAGGTCCTCTGATAGGAATCGCAGGGCCGTAGGTTCATTTCCTACCAGAGGACCTTGTGCTGCATTTTTTTGCAGTTGTTCCTGGTTAGGTCTTAAAATGTATATATTCTCACTTGGATTACTAACCCTAACATTCTAATAACATCACACAAGCATCTTATTCACCAGAGTACATTACACCAACACAGCAAATATTTTTAACAACTGGCCCCTGGAGGGTGACTACCTCACAGGTGTTTGTTGTGGATGAATATTGATGTTGTTGTGGATGATGTCATCCTGATCCTAATCCTGACATTAAAACCTAATCCCGAATCTAAAACTGCAACAAAATCCGATGAGTTAGTCAAGGCCAGCTGTGAATTTGATGTCATCATGATGTTACTAAAATTACACAAAGACATTGTAGTATGGCTCAATTTCCATATAAATGATTCCAAAATTTAATCTCCAGTCCTTACCTTAAAACCAACTCTAGTTCTATTGGTTACCCTGACTAATTCTAGTAATTATCCTTTCGGCACAAAGTTATATGGAACGAGACCCATGATTATACAAGCAAAAGGAGGGAAAACATTTGGGAAAACAAATGGTTCCTTGCTATTTCTCAAATGGCAAGGTATAACATTTCTTCTCCAGATAATTTGAGCGAAGTTTGCAAAATATAATCACATAATTACTGTGTGGTGCAAAGAAGTTGACATTCTGGTTAAAAGTTTCAATAGAATATTTACAAATTTTACCATTGATACTTAAATGCTTAAATTCTTTCAGTACTTCATTGTCTTTTTAATGCATGTTCTATTGCGTTAATCGGGAATGAGAGTTTGTCTGCTCACTTGAGATGCCTCACCAGTATTGAACTGTTTGAGAATGCCAAATACTATGCTAACCACTCTAAACTACACTTAAAAATGCCTTTGCCATGTGTGTATCTGATGCAGCTCTTACTTTTTTCGAGAATTGTAATGAAATGCAGCAGTTTTAGAAGAAGCAAAGGAAACTGCAAAAAATTACACATTCTCATCCATGGTGTGCATGTTTGCCTTGCCCACAGTAATTCAGTGTGCCATTCAGTCATTCTACCCACTCACCAATGATACTGTAGCGAAAGAAAGTTGGGATTCCTTGATTATCTTGATGGCAGTGCAATTGAATATGTCCATATCTTTCATTGTGCTGCGATGCCACCGTCTTATTTGGTTGATCGAAGAATTCTATCTACCAAAAATCATTTTGTTACCTTGTGCAAACCAGTTAAAGCACTTCAGCCACGAGACCATTATTTTAAAGCACACCTTCCAACCTTATTGAAGTCTGCGATGCCAGTTCATCCTAAAGTTCCTCCTACAGTTTCTCCTAAAGTTTCTACTAAAGTTATTTCTGCTCCTTCCTCTACACAAGTGACTACATTTACTAAAAAGCAGACGACTGGTCCAAAAAGAAAACAAATTGGCTTAGATCGGTGCGCTTCTTGTGAAACGAGCGTGCAACACACAAGAAACTGTAGATAACAGTGAAATCAAATTTCCCAGCACTAGTAAAGGAATTTCATCTGTAACTCCCAACACTGGTCCTACTTCAGAAAAATCTAACACCAAAACACAACGAACTTCCACCAATTCGTGGCCAGATGATATCTACAACTACGTAAATCTGGTGTCCAGTCTTCCTGATTCGAAAAAGTACGAAATTCTGTGCAATCATTGCCATTGGAAACCTGGTTCTGATTTTTCTTTTCCTCCACGCGAAAATATTGGTAGACGTTTCCGGTTGGCATAGTTATCACAATTTCCAAGGTTGGCTTACTCTGCTGTGGCAAACGGTGGTTTTTGCGTCACTTGTGTTCTTTTTGGCAGTGAAAGCACGCATAATGCAAGCGAGCTCTAACTATTGATGACCAGTGCTCTTCCTCCAAGTGCTTCTGCTGTCCAGAGACTACGTCAGCATGGTGAAAAATCCAATGTTCACGCAACGGCAACTTTCCGTGCTACACAGTTTAAGCGAATGATCGAGAATAAGACACTTGCTATCGATGCATGTGCAGCTGAAAAAACCCACCCCGTAAAAGACCTGCGTTGCAACTGAAACGCCAAGATGATTCAGTTCGATGTACAGCCCTAATTGGATATTTTTTGCTACGAAGAACCTGAAATACACAGGAACAGTACATGCGGTACATAGTTGTGGTTTTATGTAAGTACAGTGATTTTGTAACATTCTAATGTTGTAACGTTGAAGAACATGGTATGCTGTTTAAATATTTGACATATTTAGTGCGTTTCGTTATTTGCTCTCTAAAATATGGCGAAATTAATGACGAATTATATGATAGAATTCGATGCTCAGAACTCGGGAAATGGCATTTCCGGGGTTCAAATTTCAAAAATTTTCCGGGGGGGAATGCCCCCGGACCCCCCTAATTATTGACGGTTTTGGAGTGAGCCACGGTCAGGGTTTAGGCTGGATCCGCGCCTGACGATAGCAAGATAACTATATATAACTTAGTACCTGAAAAATTCAAACAGAACTTCACTCGAAAAGTCAATAATTTGTACATTCCGCATGGATTTTCAAGCTCTGTGGATTATGGAATATAAACTAGGCTGTTATTACAATTTTCAAAATTGAAGTTGAAAGTGTCAAAAATTTCTTATCTTGGCCAATCTATTTTTTACTTTTAAAGCATAATTCACTGAAACATATAGATATAGAGAATAATACATGGGTGCGCGGAAATACCAGATTTATTTCGAGTGTTGAACATGATATCTCACGAGTGAGCGCAGCGAACAAGTGAGATATCACGTTCAACACGAGAAATAAATCTGGTATTTCCAAGCATATCATTCACTGAAACATATAGATATTAATTTAAACTATGTTTGAGAAAAATTCTGTTATAAAATCTTTTTTCAGATTAATCAGGTAAAGAGTAAGATACCTGGCATATCAGAATATAAGTTCTACCAACCAAAAAGAATAAAAAGATCAAAAAACAACAATAGAAATTATAGAATATAAACTCCATTTAAACTCCACTCCTCAGCTTGGCGCCATATTGAATTTCGCGGTCGCGCTGGTAAAGGCCTGGGGACTAGGTGCTCTACCGTATCTGAAACAATCTCGTTCCCAGAGTATGCCTGTTCGCGGGTTAGGTTGTGGCATGACTCTGGGGAAATCGAATCGAAATCGTTATTTGATTGGCTGCCGTGATCATCAATGCTGCCGACACAATTAATGCGTGTTTTTTGCGAGAATTACGCGTGGACATACGCGAAGAGAGAATTATCAATGTTTATCAGATTTGGAATGCGAAATCAAACGATATAAATCGAAGGATATGATATTAATCGTATGAAAAAGTATTGGGACGTTGGGTATATACTTACAATATGGTATGGTATTTATGAATGACTTTTTATCGATCTACAGTACGAGTATATTCATTATAACCATGAAAGAATTGGCTAAATGAAATCATCGCACACGTTGTCGTTTTGTTAAATTGACATATTGTTGCCAGGACTTTGGAGTGACAGCTTTTGCTTGTGTTAAAAACTTGAAGCTTTAAACAATACAGTACATTATGGTCAGTGGTCAACACTCAACATGTTGTAGCCCGTGGTCTTTGTGCTTTTGTAAATGGAGTTATCTATTAAAATTTAAGATGCCAGGTGTTTTTGTAGCATCTGTATAAATTATAGAATAATTGATTTAAGAAGTTTCTCAGGTTGTAAAACATTTGTTTATAGATTTGCTTTGTAAGTGATTGCCACTTGACAGCATGATGGGCTATTCCATTTAATATCCGTACACCCCCTGTCGAGGATACATGTTTTTCATGGTTATACCCCTGAAGAATTTCAAACTCAAAACCTTTTACCCCTGAAGAATTCCAAAATTCCAAGCTCAAAACCCTTTACCCCTGAAGAATTCCAAGCTCAAAACCTTTTACCCTTGTTCAAAGAATTCCAAAATTCCAAGCTCAAGACCTGTTATCCCTGAAGAATTCCAAGCTGAAAACCCTTTACCCCTGAAGAATTCCAAGCTCAAAACCCTTTACCCCCGAAGAATTCCAAACTCGAAACACTTTACCCCTGAAGAATTCCAAGCTCAAAACACTTTACCCCTGAAGAATTCCAAGCTCAAAACCCTTTACCCCTGAAGAATTCCAGGGATCCTCGACAGGGGGGGGGGGGTATGGATATTAAATGGAATAGCCCAATGTAAGGCTATAACTAAGCCAAACCTGAAACAATTTTTACATCAATTTGTGTCTGGATAAAAAATAAGTAGTGAATTTAAATACAGATGTTTCCTTGTCTGTTGCTATCTATTATACTATGTGAAATATTGGCAATTAATCCAATTATATATAAAAGGAGATACTGACAGTAGAATTGAAATAGCTACCAGTTTTCAATCAAATAACTACTTTAATTTCTGTATCAACTATCAAGCCTCCTGTGTATTGTTTCCTAAGCATCATTGAGGGGGCACTTGTTCTAAATCTATGCAATAAGTCTGGTTACCATTAAAAAATGTCCATATTCAGAGTTACCGTTGTACTATATTTTATTAAAATACTACAGAAATGCAATATATTTCATGATTTTAAGATATTGAATGAGGGCTGCATGGTAAAAAGAGGAGGGGGCTTATTTATTTTTGATTTTTGTATCCAAATGAGGGGGGGGGGGCTTTTTGCTTTCTGTATCCAAATGAGGGGAGGGGGGTGATTGGAAAGGGGCTTGAAGAGAAGGGGGCTAAATATAGAAATTACAGTACCTCCATTCCTTCCTCTCCCTTCCCAAACATGCTGCAGAGAGGGGCAACTGCAGGGGTTAAAGCCTGGATTGCAAGGTTGATGTATACATTGCATGTTATGTACCTGGTAATATGGAAAAATGAGCTAGTAAATGTATCCTTGCCTACAACTAGTTGCCGATTAAATGTTCAAAGATACACAGTGTTAAGCATGAAGAACAAATGGAAGATATACCCACAGCCAACAAATTTTCAACAAATAGATATGGATTTGTTCACTTCATTTCTTACTTTCGACACAAGTAATTATGGTAATTATAATTACAAACACAATGTACTGTCATTTAAAGACTTAATATGTGATCCATGTATATATGTTAATGTAATATAATATAAAAAATAATGTGTTTATTGTTAAAATATGGGATATATAATACCGTAAACCTCTGACTATAAGCCCTGGGCTTATATTCTTTTGTAAGTGATTTTTGATGGGCTTAGGGGGGGGAGGGGGAGGGCTTATATGCACAGGGGCCTTATACATGGACGATCAATTGTGTTAGTAATAAACAAGTCAGTCATAAACAGGAAAATAAACATGTGCTAATAACACATTAATAACATAGTAAGCTATAAAGACAATGACAGTGTTTCAAATATCATTCTCTGCTATATTAAAAGACAATGTCAATGTTAAATAACATAGTGGGATACTGGGCTTATATTCAGGGGGCTTATATTCAGGGGGGCTTATATTTGAAATGAGGTGAGCATTATATTCAGAGGTTTACAGTATACAGTTCAAAAAAGCTTGTATTTTCTTGTCACAGACACACATTTCTGGGTGCATATAGAACAGCTTATACGTCAGGTTCTCATGTCGATCCAATGGTAATTTGATATCGCTGCCATCACCATAATATAGTGTAGTGTAGCACAGAATGGCCTTGTATCATACTTTGACATCATGCATGCAGAAATGCCTTGATCATTGACATTCATGTGGCGATATTACTATCACGATAGAATTAGTTACGCCAAGTAACACGTCGTACACGTCAGGTAGCAGCTGAAATATTTTAATATTTGCCATAATAAGCCCATAACCTGTTGGCAAAACAACCAAAACATCTTCACCATTTTACATTATGGCCGAGATACATTTGAATGTCTCGTCTTTTAACGAATATTCAAGCCCTATTTTCGCTAGAACAACTTTCATAGCTCTTTCAGTATTTGCCATTGAATATAATTTAATAGTAGTACGATTTAAAGCACCTTCAAACGTATAAAAACCCATTTTGTATACTATATTCTGATGAGAATCTTTGTTTAAAACAATATCGATTGTGAGCGTGTGCCCGCGCGAATTTAGTAAGCGGAATAAACGAAAGCAATAAAAGCGCATGCGCCATTTATCTCATTTTGGATAAAAAAATTCGATTTCCCCAGAGTCATGCCACAACCTAACCCGCGAACAGGCATACTCTGGGAACGAGATTGTATCTGAAATAGCCTTCACCACGATCAGGCGTGCCTGTGCCCTAAAAAGTACGGCCTGATACTCAGGTTAAGCAAAATTCGAATAATCAACATGGCGGTGTATTTTCGTGAATGGATTAATCTTTACTATTGTATTAAAATGTAACGAAATGCTTTTAAAACACGTATTATATTTAAATTTTGTATTTTGTCTCGTTGATAAACCTTCCAGGACACCACTGGCACTGATAATTTGTTGCCTTTTCCACACAAAGACTGTGTTGACCGAAATGATTTGTTCAAAAATATAAATATTAACCAGCATTTCTCGACACAGCATTTAAAACCACACACTGGAAGTAATGGTAAGGTTAATGGAACAGAACATTTCACTTGCTAATGAAAGGACCGTGCGATGAATTTATTTTTAGAAAGTACATTGCAGTATCAATACAAATATATTTGTCTTTAATATTATTAATATTTATAATACCAAAGGTTTGACATATACCAGATTTAAGTTTTATTAGTGAAATATATAGTGCCCGACTATCAGTATCAAGCTAACTGAAAAGTCAAGTTGAACATGATACTCATATGCCAATTAAATTTCATTTTATATGCCCAATATATTTTGTTGACAAGTAAAATTGTCTGGCAATAAACAAAGTAAAATACCAGGATGAGAAAATGTATTGAGAAAATGAGAAAAGGTGTTTTGCCCAGAATAACTTACTTTATAATAATATGCCAGACAATTTTACTCGTCGTGGTAGGGTCTGCCTAAAACTTATGTAAGAATAAAACAATCTTATCAAAATCAATTGCAGTGGTTTTGTGTTAATTGGGGGAGGGGGGGGGGGTAGTGATAGGGGGCTTGATGACTTTATTCACTTGTGTTAGAGGCCTGACTAGAGAGCACCTTTTTTGTTTTTCAATATGACTTTGTGGTGTTCTGTCACTTTTTTACCAATATTATTCTTTCCTGTCATATGCTGATAAAATTAAGGCTTGCCTTTAAATTACAGATATTCATGCATTTTAATATAAGTATTACTATATGCACACATACTTATCATGCATTTCTTTGTTTACTTGCACAATAGCCATTCAATTGTCATTCACGCCAATGAAGGTCAATTTCAATGACCTTCCTTGACCCACATATCCTGACCTCAATGTTTTAATTAAAATACTACTTCCTTTCAAATCCATGATTTTCGATTCTCATATACTCTATTGCTAGTAAACTGAAAACAAATTTATTCCATATGTGATATGGGGCCATTCCCAAAATACATAATGCTTGTGGGGATAGAAGGGTGTTTGATCAGGAGCTGCAGAGTGTCACAAGGGGGGGTGGCATCACATGAGGGGAAAATTTATCCCTGTCTATAAAAAAACAAGACCTTTGTTGCAAATATGTTGCCCTTAGAAGACAAATCAATGTTTTCTATCAAAATATATTGCCTGAGTGGGAAAGAACCTGAATGGAAAGGCCAAGGTTAAGGCATTGAAATAGTGTCTTGTACATACAGTACATTATTTTTTTGCATAACTTTATTGGGGTAAATAAATGTCTTGTTTACAAATCAACTGCACTAATCATCGGCATCCCCAGGGGTTGTAAAAAAATGTCCCTCCATGTAGGGAAATTGTTTGCATTTTGGCCAGGGAGCATTTGCAATTTACCTACCTGGGGGGGGGGGGGCAATGGTAATTTTGAGAGGGGTCACAATTTAGGAGACTATCAAAAATTACCTGAATATTAGGCAGGGAACCTTCAACAAAAACTTTCCCTTAGTTTTCATTTTTGTTGCCATCCAAAGTTGCAAACCTTTCATATTCTAAGGATTTATGACTGAAGTTGTTATTAATAGATATGGAAGTTCAATGGTCAAGAATATTTGACATTATAATGCATGTCAGAATTTATTATTCATATTGATAAGAAACCAATACTAATTAAAGGTCAATAGATTTTTTGAAGGGGGAGTCAAGGAGTCGACAATTCACCATCTGTTGTTTACAATCATATGGCGGGGGGGGGGGCAACAAATGTGATCAACAAAAGTGGAGGGGGGGGGGCAGAAAATTTATATCTAAAAACTGTCATGGCCCTCCCCCTCCTGTAAGTAAATTATAAATGCCCCTATTAAACAGGCACAGTTTATCCCCAGAATAAACCAAAAGGATATCAACATTCAGATAATAGTGGTTATTTAATTGTTCACCTTTCTGCTATACAGTACGATTTTGTACTGTAATATGATTTTTGTCTTTAAACTTTACCCTGTACCCAAGGGCTTTGTCAATATTTTGTTCTGTCAACCTCATGGGATGCAGAGGAAAGTGAATTATAAGTGCAAGGGACATAATATAGATATTTACACTTTCCATTAATGGCATCTTTCCAACAACAAAAATATGAACACAATACATATAATAAACATTTAACAATTTGAATACTAACTAGTGACTACAGTTCATACAATGAGACAGTCAACTTCTGTGAAAATATAAACAACCACGCGATATTGACCAAGTTACAAGTTACACATAATTTGATTCTTTCAATTGATTTTACACGAGCGACACTGGTCGAATAGCAGCTGATACAATCACAGATCCAATTTAATAAATATATACGTGGAATATCATATACGTACATTTTGCATAAGACTTCCTTTAGAAAATTCGACAATATATAATAATTATTATATTATTATATTTGAGGTAAAATACCAAGTCCAAAATCACGAACAAATATACACCAAACTGTTCAGTGTTGACTCCTTGGCTTAGAACTTGCAAATCACACTTTCCCAACATTACATAAGGCAATAGCACCTGTAATTTTCCATCAAAATGCTTCTTTAAATACAATTTTTACTGTAAAGTCTATAAAATACTCACAAATTTATATTAAAAATTTAACAAAAAATTATCGAAGTAAACTAGAGCCCACTCCCAACGCGAAGGACAAATCAGGACAGTTTCAATCTCGTACCCAGAGCCATCGTTGAGTGGCTCTGGCCACACGGGATTGAAAAACGATCCAACCTCGTTCCCAGGGTCTCTCCGTCTGTCATCTGGGAGAGACCCTGGCTGCGGCTGGTCACGTGCCTCCCAGATTCTGGGAGGTAAATTTAATTGTAACTGTGAGAGGGGTGGGAAAGGAGCGTGTTTGTAGCGTTTTAAAATTGCAACTTTGGGTGATGAAATTTACTGTAAATTTGCGACAAGAAATCGTAAAGAGAACTCTTGAATTAATATTTATATCGTGACGTTCTGCTCTATAATCTGGTGTCGAGTTACAATTCAAGCAAGTTGGATCAGATTTCATTATAGACTTGCCAAAGAAAGCACGCTTGCCGCTTGTGCAGCGTGGCAATATTAAACAGTGATTTATAAACCTAGCTACAAGAAAATATATATCTCTAGTACCGAACAGTGTGGTTGTTATTTATTTAGTATTAAAGTTTATCCTGGTACTCGGACCAAAAGAATTTATTTATTGATGTGGAATTGCAACGAAATAGCGAGATCTTTTGATTTCCGAAATATCGCCAACTGTATCCAGATTGTTGGTCTATATAAAGAAAAAAACTTATCAAAAAACTTAAAGCCCGTCAAAAGACTATAAAATTGGCCATTGGCATTGCTGAAACCAACGATCATGGTATATGTCAAAGTATAGCTGTCTGTTGAAAATCTACGGTATTAAAATCATACACCAAAGATAAGTCAAACGACAAATTATATGTCACTATATTATACATGTCTTTCAATGAGCACTGTTTAGTAGTGTTCACCACCTTTATAAATTTTGTAAATAGCTTTGTTTTAACATGAATAAGCTTTAATTTTTTGCTTTATATGCATTCTCAATATATACAAGTGAGATTTAAATTTTTGCTTTGTGAAATAGAATACCGTTATTTTTTATGGACAGCTTGCATTGTCTATATCATATCCAGGATTGCTTGTGTGTAAACGCATTATTCACTATATGACATTGACACTATCAAATAAATATCAGTAGCAAATGATTAATGAATTAGAGATAAACAGGTGATTCACAATGAAAACTTTAAAAATGTTAGTAGAAGTAGAAAACTCGAAAATTTATGTCTATTCGTGTGTGCGCATCTGACACTGTAAATTTGTGATATAGATTATAGTATGTTAACAAAGGCTAAAGTCTTACTATAATTACCGAATACGAATTTATGTAGTAAATCCAGATAAATCAATGACTGAAATTTCCTCTATGCTTATGGACATTTCTCTGTTCGGCTATTATCAAATGTTTACATTTGCTAATATTTGGGCCAGTCCTAGACAATACTGTTTCTTAAAAATCTTATAAACAAGACGCGTAGTAACAAGTGAATCGGTGCAAAGCGTATCAACGTTTACAAGAAAGGACAAATGTAATGGCCTATTTTAAAAACATTACAATAAACGTTTGTTATAACCGCTCTTGAGTGTGACGAGAGCATGCATTGAATAACAACACGAGAGAGCACTGCGAGTAACGATTTGCTTGGTTTCTTGACTTGACTGTAAGTAAGAATGTAACAGTGTTCTTGTAAATTCAAAGCAAAGAAAATAAACAAAAATTAGCAAGTATTTTGAACGTAATAATTCGCAAAATCTATGTTTTTAACGAATATCCCACTGGAAGCATGTTGATGTAATTTGATACTTTCCCCACACCCCCTCAGGCGCTAAATTTTTGATGAAGCACGTGACCAGCCGCAGCCAGGGTCTTTCCCAAAGAAAGATCCTGGGTACGAGGTTGAAAACGATCCTGATTGGTCGATCCCACTGAGCTATACTATATTACAGCAATTATAATAATATTATTAATATATATATAATAATATTACTATACTATATTAGTAATATTATAGCTCAGTGGTCGATCCATAAGCTATTGGACCCATATCCCCTGTGGCGTTCACATGCGCGGCCAATATGAGTGAATACGATATATTTGCTAATATTTTGCCTGAAAATTTGTTTATTTCGACGAATTTTTTGTTGCTTTTCGTCCGAAAAAGTGGTGAAGGGATTAAGGAGTTGATTTATGCATACTTTAATTCATTTGGGCAAAATAACAGACTTCGTTATGGTAATAATTCATACTCTTGGTTCACTCTGAGTGAGTATATTGATGGGAACACGGTTAGATGGGAATGATGGCATATGTCCTTGATCTACTATATTGGAGTGTTATTATTGAAAAGAAATTCAAGCGTACAAGACTTACAAGCGTACACGTATGCTAGGACTGTGTTTATACAAGATTTGGGATTTTTTAATTGAACTGTAAATGTATGAATCATGGTTTGAATGTGACAATTAAACAGCTGAAACAGCATTTGGATTCTTTTGCAACTTGTTTGATAGTATTGTTTGATGATATAATATATTGTTTCTGTTTACAGTATTACCTGTACAACTCTGTCAGAAACATTGGTGTTAGTAGCCAAAAAAGGTTTCATTAAAGGCCATGCAAAGTATATAATGTAAACAAACCCTTTGTTTACATTCTGAACCCAGTGCTATATTAGATATATCATATATATTATGCTGAATTTTAATTCTTCTGGTTTGCTATGTTTGTAAATGAATATAGACCAGAGATTCAATTCTAGAAAGTTTGGAAGGTGCAAAATATTAATAACATTCCACCTGCAGAATGCATGTGCAGAACAGACTTTACATGGTCTTTAACAATAGCAGTATGTACTACATACGGTATGTAATAATATGAAACCGTCTACACAATTTATACAATGGTTCCACTAAAACTGGTAAATAAATGATTGTCAACTATTCCACAGTCTTGCTGTGCCGAGTGGTTATATAGTAATACTACCTGAAAAAACAAGCAGAAACTCGACATTGGCTACTAACTCTTGACAAAGGGCCTTCACTCAAAACATCAAATTTTTGCTTGTTTTTTTCAGGTAGTACTATATATAAATATCAGATGTTCATTCTTGTTCATTCATATCATTAACAATTGTATTTGAAGTCCAATGCTCAACAAAAACAACTTTACTTTTTCAGAATATGGATGACTACTAAAACCAAATTTTAGGTTTATTAGTAAACTATCATATAACTTCATACATCTTAAACAATTTCAGGACTGCCAAAAGTAGGAATGCAGGCAAAAGCCCAGCTCAAAAGGGGTCTCCAAAGCACAAAGAGTTGTGTCAGTGCCAGATAATATGCAGTAAAGTGTAATATATTGTAAAACACCTCTTCTCCAATTTAATAATTATGATGTCATAGGGACCCCTGGGAAAACTTAATGATGTCATATGGTCTCCCTGGAAAAGTTTTACTCTGGGCCCTGCACAACCTCCCAGTGGTACCATAAAATAAATTGCAAGTTCTGAAAACCCTTTATTGATTTCAATAATGTGTCATTCTACACATCAACATATGTCAAGCAATACAAGCATGAAAGTATAAATGATATTACACTTATTCAAGCAGGACATTGTTATTAATCAGGCCAGGTGTGATTCTTGATTCTTTAACCTAACTACATTTTATCACATAACTAATGAGCAATGCCACTTCTCCAACAATACTATTCCTTTCTTGAGTATTTCATAATTATATTAAACTCTTCATTATAATGCAACATGCCAAGCTGTTTACTGTTCCAGAATACAGAACTGTATAATTTTGACTTGAAACTGATTTCCATTGTTTCTGGATGTACTGGTATTGGCATAATAGAAAGATTATCATATGTACAGTCCCAGGTGTATCTGAAAGAAATGTAATACTAAAGTTATAAAATAGTCAACCATTAAACACACACTGGTATACTGCTACAGGCTTTTGCTCAAGTGCTACAGCAGTACAGTCCTTCTTTATTGAGAAAAATATCTTTATTTTATTATTGTATGAAGAATAATATTTGGTTTTAAATTCCCTAGGTATGATAGATTCATAATAATGCATGTATAATAGTAATAAATACTGGGTATGATCAGCTCACAGGATGCTATAGAATTTCTGAAAATCTGCTGCATTTTTAGGGGGTACACAATATCTTTTGTGGTATCCTAAATAGACTACAATTAGGATGGAAATTCAGAGCCCAAGATTCAAAAATTAACCTTGAAACAAAATGACATGAACAATATAAATTGTAACAAATTAAAGAATATTTAAAGGTAACCAAGGCAGTGTGCAACAAGCAACGTTCTTGCTCAAGAATAGCCTATTAAATAAAGCTGAGAGTCATTAAATTACATTTATATAACAAATAATTAAACGTACTTATCCCTTAAGAAGAAATCGGAACATTTTGAAGGAAATAGAAGCCATTTGAGACAGAGTATTTGATCGATGACTCGATGAGTGTTGACATGTGTACAAGCCGGTGTTTCAATCATCTCAAATTACTTGTTAAACGGAAATCACACGTGCACTCAGCCTTGTTGTTCACACAAACTGCGCCGAACATATTTTAATGCTTTTGACGGGAAAAATTGGGATTTTATTGATATTTTCAGCAAAAAGTTAGCTCTCCACTCCTCTTGAAAATACTATGGCGCGCGCGAATTCCCGGAGAATGGGTACGAAATAGTTAATTGGAAAATACTGTACTTTTACCGTATTTTCTAATTAACTCAACTCGTGTGGCCAGAGCCACTCAACGATGGCTCTGGGTACGAGATTGGGACAGTTTGCGAATTTTGCTAGGCCTTCTCGCTTCTCGCCTCTCCCCAGTATCCAAGCAATACAGCTTTATCCCGGTCAACCTGCAAACCTTATCGATTTCCCCCTAAAATAACGAGGCGGAAGCGAGAAGGCCAGGAACTAGGCTGATAATATCCCATGGTGGATCTGCCGTGGGATATTATAGTATCTCACGCTGCATTGCGAAATAGTGAATTTGAGTGAAATACCGTAACAGCCGTACTGATGAAATATTAATATAAAGCAAAATTGTAAAAGATTTGTGCACGTCAAGCCGTCTCAACATAAAATCGCAGCTCATTATAGATGCTTTGAAGTTTGTCGAACATTCAGAGCACGCCTTGACTGATTACGAAATATAGGAAACATTTTGAATTACGCAGAGAAATTTTGTCACCAATGTAGTTAGGCAAATGCATGTGGGCAATTAATGTGAGCCGATCTTTGTTCAAGGTGTGGTTGAATGATTTTGCTTAAATGAATTAACTTTAAATTTCCAAAATCTAGTTTCATTGCTATCCTTGTAGAGTGGACATGTTGGAACACACCTTGAATATATCTCCCACACGTTCTGTGTTCCTACTTACAAACCATACGCATTATAATTATACGTTGCTCTACATTATGCGTTTGATACAATGCACAAGTAGAGCGTACGACAATATAGCCCCTTCAACTAAATTGTACTAATATATAGACTGGTTGTCCAAAGTAAAATAACACACATTTCAAAGTGATCCACCATTATTATGAATAAATGTTAATACCTTTAAATGACAATTTTGCAAATTTTCAGCACGGCTTGTGTTGTACTGCTTGAGTACCTTTTAGAATCTCACACATACAAACAATCTGACAACGCCCTTGGCGTATCAGTAAAATTAACCGCTTTGATTTCAAGGTGCTGGAGAAAGTTTCAAACATACGCATGTTTGTTTATCGTACCGACAACCATCAAACACAAATCATCAAGTTTAGTTAAGGGAAATAGTGAGCACTTGGAATGCCGACAGAGGAACCTTGTCAAAGATTCAGGACGAACTGCACAACTGTACAATTTTAATTGTCACCCTGCAACAATAATATTGTCGCACTATATAGAACTCATGCAGAATAATAAAAAAGTATCGCTGAATTATTTTACAATGCTAAATTTAAAAACGTTAGAACTTTTATTTGTTATACATTAATTTTGCTCTCTAGTCCAGTAGGCAAAAAAATTGCAGGTTGGGTAAGCAGACGGTAGTATTTCGTCGCTTGGCGTAAGAACTACAACGTCTGTGAGCAGGCTAACTTGATACAGGGCGCTATAAAACACGGGCGGTGAAACGGAGATAGCGCCCCTGATCTTTGTGTGATGCGCGTACCCCCCGTATACATTAATTTATAATGTCAATAAAAATGGAATTGGAATGTTTATGCAAAAAAGAGGCTGAAAAAACTAAAGTAAAAAATGTTTTCTGCACATTCCTAAACAACTTGATAGTTTGAAGACATTGTTGGATTCATTTTCTGTATATCTGATGAAGGAAAAAGTGCTATAAAGATTCATCATGAGCGAAATAAAAATTTGAAAAGGAATAGAGCTGATCGAATGTGAGCATATTCCAAACACGAAAATTTTATGAAATGGGATATTTGACTTCTTAATGCGAAGGTAGGATAAACATTTTCACAGTAAGAATATTCTGACATTGCTTGGCTACTATTTTTCAATAATCATATAGCCCAAAATTGACCATGCATGCATTTAAAACAGCTAGAATCTGAAAAAAACAACTACAATTTCATTTTGTTCGACAATTTGAAAACTTAAATATATAACCGTTTTTGTGTTAATCAGCCGGCCTGCTTGGAAATCCATTGAAAGTTCATTGTAAAGTGTTTTTACTAATTGATTTGATTTCTATTATTGGTGTAACTGCCGCCGACACTCCAAAAATATTCAGCGTACATGAATCTTTTTTCGTGCGACTGCAGTCGTTGACATTGCAGTAACAGTGTTGCGGAAAACTATAAATGCTTCAAAATATCTCCATTTTATGAAAAAAAGCACAAAAAAGCACCATTCAATTTTACGTTAGACATAAAGCCAAGTTAAATGTCTATAGTTTGGTGTGTTCAAATTTATATCAACCTATCTCAACGCGGAGAAAACACTATTTTAAACACGTCCGCGCTTTGACAAAAAAGAAAAAATGTCGTCAAAATCGAGTTCAAAATGCATGTCTTTTCCTCAACAATCGCTTTGTTCATTTTGCATGTGAAATAGATACCAATTTTAACTATATAAGCTAATACTAGATCCTTCACTAGACGTTTATAGTATGTATTTGAGGCAGGAAGTGATTTCGTTTAATTAATAATTGAAAATTTGTGTTGTTTAAATATCGTCTTATCTGCATCAAATAAGTATATTAGTAGTCGCGGAATTGCCGTGTGGAGTATACGGAAAACTATAAAAGCTGCAAGATATCTCCGTTTTATGAAAAAAGCACAAAAAGCACCGTTCAATTTTACTTGAGACATAAAGCCAAGTTAAATGTCTATAGTTTGATGTGTTCAAATTTATCTCAACCTATCTCAACGAGGAGAAAACAGTATTTTAAACACGTCCGCGCTTTAAATTTTGCAAATATTTTCATCGCTCGAGTAAATTTTTTGCCCAGATATTTTCTTTCAACGAGTGTTCAGTAACAAACAACACAAGCTATTACATGTGATATAACTTATTAAATAATATTTCAAATTTTAATTAACGAAACATAATTATTTAGCATTTAAATCCTTTGTTTTCTCGTTTGCTTGTTTACATTTTTTTGTTGTCATCTTGTACGCGATTTTCTGATTTTTTTAGAGAAAGCGCGCTCGCGCCAATCCTAATGTGCATCACACGTAGCACGGTCATTTATTAGCGCGTTTCCCCGCCCGTGTTTTATAGCGCCCTGCTTGATATTGGCAAAGATTCGCTTTACTGTTGAATGATATACAAGTTTGTCGTGTCGATTATGGTTTTGAAGCACATAAACGGTTGCCATGTTGGTGCTAAATTCAATACACAGATCAAACACTTGGGTCTTCCGGTTCAAATTCAAAAGAAATCCAAAGGTCATTAAAGGGCTTATACTTTAAGTGTCATTAGAGAGTTGGAAACACTTTAAGGGTCATTAAAGTGCATGTTTAAAGAACTTTTAGGGTATTTTTAAATGAACACTTTGAGGGTCATGTGGTGACGTGTTAAATCATGCAAAAGTTGAAACCGCATCAGATATACAAACATTATTGGAAGAGTATTCTATATTTACCTTGTCTCATTTGCTCTCTTAGGGGGTGTTTATATGGAGGCGAGCCAGGCCGGTACCCAAGCTAGCTCGCTTTGCTGATTTCATCCTGTGTTTACATGAGACTTTCGAGGCGGGCTTGCTCGCCAAAACAAACCACTGACTCATTGCTATAAATAGTAATATTTTCTCACGAAGCAGAAATTCACATTTTCGCCAGCAACTTTCACGGTTATACTCACAGAATCGTTCACTGACCTTCACTGAGACCTTTTAAGATCGAAATCTGTCCAGAAAATCTTATTCACAACAATATATTCGCGTGAATAGAGCAGTAACACTCAGCCCGCTTTGGCGAGCCAGCCCGGGTAATTGCGTTTATATGGAACATTTCCAGCCCGCCTGGGCGAGACCCGGTCTTCACAAAGCGTGATCTCGCAGTATAGGCGGGCCAGCCCGGTTTCGATATAAACGCAAGATGAATATTGCTATATACTAGGAGTTACTATCGCAAGGAAAGTGCTGCCTCGCCCCCAAGGGAACAAAGGCAGCATGCACAATTTGCTGAATATGATCCCGCTTTGCCAGGACGAGATATGAGGTGGGATGATTTCGATATATTGAAATAAGTTATGGTGCATAATTCAGCAAGACTACATTATTTTCAAGAGATTCAGATAGATTATAGTTAACTGTAAATGAAAGGTTGTTCAGGCAGCGATAATCAGGAGCTTCAGCAATGGGGCTTCAGAAGCGCAGAAGCGAGGGCCCAGGGGGGCTGCCGCACCCTCACTTTTTTAGTTGGGGGGCTAAATGTCCTTGGGCCCCCCACTTTTTAACAATGGTCGGTAATAAACCACAAAGTTAAATGATATTATTTCAGTTACCTGTGTAGACAAAACAATTTGAGATATTTTATGACATTTTGTTACCTTTAGAACTTCGTAAATCTCCTTCTAAAGTGCAGGAAATGGCATTTCAGAGACTTTAGTTTTAAAATTTTCCCGGGGGACATGCCCCTGGACCCCCCTACACTGTTACCTGTCGTCACCTGTCTTTGGTGGACACAAAGTGTGTCCCCCACTTTTACAACCATTCCGACGCCCCTGGCAATAATAATCTTCTTGAACTGCAAAATATTCTTTACAACATTTGAGTTCTGTTAACCAGCATTTAAACTTTTGTTTAGCCTTATTTCAATACATCAAAATCACCCCACCCTCCCAACATGTAAATAGCCCGTAAGATGCCTGTTCAGGAAGTAGGAAAAATGCAATTTGAATATCAAACACCTTGGAGGGTCTAGATGGGGTTTAACGTTAAGTGTTGACGGCCCATATTCTATAGTGTTTAATGTTGAAACGCTAAATATTTTGTTGTTTACTGTCATGGAAGACTTCGCAGTTAAGTGTTGTAATTACTATAAAAAGTCTAATGCATTTCAAAAAGGGCTTTAAACTACTAAATTTCAGACAAAAGAATACGAAACTATATTAAAAGCGATGTCAGAGTGTGTTTACAGGTCTTACCAGTGGCGTGCTGGCAGGGGGGGCCGGGGGGCCACGGCCCCCCCAGTTGGCAATTCTTGCAGGGCGCAAAAATGAAAAGGGGGCGCCGATCCCGCGCCGAGATTTGAAAGTGGGTGGGAAAAAACGCATTCGAAAAAATATATTTACTTCCGCCGAGAAAAGATGTGTTTATATAGGCTTATAAAACAGACTAAGTGCATAGGTAACAAAGTGATATATTAAATTATACAGACTATTTTGTCTAACCGTATTTGCTAATTTGCTACCTCACGACTCACACGAAATCGTTCATATAGAAACATGAACTGTGATCACACGCAATGTCTCATCACCGGAATATTGGTCAGGTTTCGAAGTGATCACGGGAATTATGCCTTTTTTTGCTGGTGTTATGCCCTTTATTATGCTTCACGAATCACAAGAGCGGCGCAAATTAGATAGTTTAAGTTATGATAATGTAAAGTTGTGTACGCAATTTAGTTGCATGTTTGCGCTAGAAACATCATGAGTAATGTATTGTGAGTAATGCTGAAACGCGCCCTTTTGGCACCAGGCAGCCGGAAACCTTAAAATGCATATGCGTGGGGTCCATGTGTTATTGTATAAAAGAACCGTATGTTGTAATTGTATTCAGATCACTAGATCAGTAGAGAATAGAATTGAGATTAGATTAATCGCTGGAAGTTGTTAGCATTGCATAATATAAGTACTACTACTACTAAATTCAAACTAAATTGCAAATTTCGATACGTTATAATGCCGTTTCCTGACCATCAGATTTCTGTCAAATCTTCCCCCAAAGTCCACGAAATGGCATTTCAGAGACTCTAAATTCAAAAATTTTCCTGGGGGGCATGCCCCCGGACCCCCCTAGACAAACCTCGCACCTGCGGCGTTCGGCTCGTGTCTTCGGCCCTCGTTTATCAAGCGAAATATTATAGGGGCGCATATTTGTTGACAGCCCACTGGCCCCCCCAGAAAAATAGTACCCAGCATGCCACTGGGTCTTACAGATCTTTATAGCTTTTACATCACTTGTCACCTTGCCCAGCACCTGCATCTTTGCCTTCATGCAGGTCAGCACATGCGCATATGGGCCTGGTGTGCCAATTACAAAATATGCAAAATATGTCTTTGATGGTCTTAGAGACTGTGCATTTGCTTCCTACATATAATTAAGTGCTTTTTTACGTCTTCATGAAATTAGCAAAATTTTACTATTATGTGAAATTTTTTACTGTTACTGTTAAATTACTAAAAAATCAAATGTTTACTGTTTTGGGCACCACCCCATCTAGACCCTCACCTTGCACAAAGTCGGAGGTCAGCTAAATATTCTAATTCTACTTTCTTAGCTTGGCCTGCATAGACGGTATAATATGAATACAGTACCTTCAATAATTATAATTTCTTACTTTTGTGTGTATAATTATAATACTTTCTGTGGCAAAGCTAGCAATAGCAACAGCTAGGTCATGCTATGCAAATTTATTATTTAGATTATTCAAATGTTGTAGGTTTATTAGCATATAGCATTACCAGTTGCCATGACTAGCTTGCCACTGAATACTGTATAATATCATACTGTATATAGAAATACTAAGTCAGTTTTTGTCCCAAATATTGTTTTAATGGCACCTTCATGGCTACCCTTGTTGACATTTTTGTTTAATTAATACATCAGCTTCAGATGACACCATTCATTGTAATGATTAAGATTGTACTCAGCCAGAACTGCAAAACTATATAATAAGAAAAAAATTGTGAGCATTATCGAAAAATATAGTATACCCGCTGAAATGTAGTGACACAGTCAGGTGAACATATGAATAGGCCGATAAAATTACTTCATATTATGCTAACAATGGACATAATATCTATTACTGCTGGTAAGTTAATATATGCAAACAACAATCCACACTGGGTTGCTATAGGAATCTTCTGCGCGAATCAAATCGAAACCTTGACATCCCCCCCTGGCATTTGCTTGTTTAGTGTTTGAAGAAGGCGGGAATTTGACCTTTTTTGTAGTGGAAGGTGGGGAATTTGCTTATAGGGGGTCGGGAATTTGACCCGGGAATTTAATTAAACACATGTGCTGAATCCAAAATGGTGTCAATAACAATGGATGAGTTCAAGTGTGAAGAAATTAACTTTGTCTTTGGTTGGCTACAAGAAAACGGCTTTGAATGATTGAAGAGATCGTTTGTGAAGGAAAGAAAAACTTTGTAATTCCAAAATTATGAAATGCTGTAGCTCT
>CACRXK020002885.1:0-39755 GCA_902702795.2 Paramuricea clavata | reverse complement strand
GTTACAATTTTTTTCTTCACTAACGACAGTTTATACATGTCCGTATTAAGTTGAAAACCAATTTTCGAGAGCGTAGAGCCATTACACTGAAATTGCACAGCAATCGTTTGAGCTACACTCGGTCCTTCTGTAACGTCGAATCGCGCTCTTAGGGAACTGAAACCTACAAACAAGGCTACCATAAGTTTAAAGTAATAAAAGCATGCACACTTGCTATATAGTATAATACTTAATATATAGTATACACCCAACCATGGTCTATTACAAAATCCAGAAATCTCACTCAACCAGGGACCATTGTAACGGACCACGGTCGAGAAAAGAAATGGGGAACTTTTGTTTTGCCAAGACTTCGAGAGAATTATGTACAAAATTCTTCCCCGCAGAACCAAAAGACCGCAAAATATGGTCTGAAGGAGTTTAATGATAGAAAACAAAATTTAAACCGTATTTTAATAATAAATCTGCTGTTACTTGCTACAAATTGTGACACGAAGACAGACGGAATTGCGCATATTACAAGCAAAACCGTTTAAAATGTAATTTTATGTTTATAGCAGTAACATTTTATTTCACTATTTGTCTAGTCCAGGTTTACTGACTCATCTGATCATTTCATGTACATGTATCTTCCAGTTATTGCCCATCTACATTCATAAAGTGAATGAAATAAAACTTTGGCATACGTACCTTGACCCTCAGAATTATTTGATAATTCTGGAATCTGCCAAAGAGCCTTTTTATGTTCTTTTGACCTAAAATGTAAACTATGTAAGTCGACTTGACATCGTTAATAACTGCAGATAATAGACGTAAACCAACGCGTATAGGGCTATAAATCAACAACACACTGAACAAACAATCGATCTATATAACTAGTTAATTGGTACAATTGGCCCCCAGTCGTTTAGCTTTTTGGTTATTTTGTGGTGCTAGCGCTATTTCTTATGCAAACTTGTATGTAATTTATATAAGGTTATTAAGAAGAGAATAAATTGCATTGTATTGTATCTGTCTGCTTTCGCTTTCATTTTGTTCCTCATTATATCTAGTGGTCAGTGATATATGCGATGGCAAACATATATATATATATATATATATATATATATATATATATATATATATATATATATATATATATATATATATATATATATATATATATATATATATATATATATATATATATATATATATATATATATATTTATAATATAGCATTTGTAAATTCTGAACGCTGATTGGCTAAGAGCCGTGTTAATATAACTCCATGTCAACACGGGAAATTTTCCGCCGCTTGTAACACGGAAATTGTTCTTATTCTTCGGGCTTTTGACATTGCTATATTATAAAACAAATATAAAACATTTTTTCCGTATTGATATATAGTTATATCAACACTCGCGGAAGTTGGGAAAACTCGAAATTGTGTGAAAACACTCCGCCCTTCGGGCGTCGTGTTTCCACACAATTTCTCGTTTTCCCAATTTCCACTCGTGTTGATATAACTGTATATCAACACGGAAAATGTTTTATATTTGTTAAATATAATATGACAAAAAAAAGAGAGATAGTGCCAACACTTTGGTAGCTGACAAACAATTGCTGCTTTTTAAGCCACATAAGCCTATAGAAACAGTAGACATAGAGTATTACCATTTGGCCATCGGTTTAGACTGCATAATCTCCACTCCTCCATTAACAGGAACGATAACAGAAACATTATTGAGAGGTGAAGCCACAGACAAACATGATGGTGAATATTGATAATCTAATCTGACATCTGTCATTTTTTCATCACATTTCCAATAACAACTTACTGCCAGAGGGAGCAGTAGTACATCATGCTGAACCTAATAATGAAATGATAAATGTTGTTCATAAACCATTCTTTCCTCTTTATTACAAGGCATCGTAAGGGGGATACCATACATTCACAGTAAAAGCTCAACAATGCACAAAATAAAGCAAAACGTTCGAAGAACTAGGATTTCCAGCTACAACCTAATTCACCCCCCCCCCACCCCCTCCCCCCAATAAGGGTCCGCCCTACCTACAATATGAACGAGACAGAGCCGTCACTGCAAGTAGCAATTTTTACCTGATATTTAAGGATATCTATATTATAATAAGGTGCTTGTCCTTGCTCAGCTAGTCTCTTCAAATGAGCTATCAAAGCAGGCATCCTAAATTTAAAATATTTCGCATCTCTATCTCCTGGTGGTTCGTCGCTAAAACAAAACGAGAGCATTGTTTGTCAACTACACACACTCAGCGCCATACCTAGAGATAATTAATTTCGTGGTAAGTGGTGATAACAGAACCCTCTAAAGGGTTTCGAGGATGAGGGTGAAATTTAGTGTCTGGATCTGGGGAAGTCTAATAAACGACGATTTCGAAAATTTTACAAGTTATGTGTACACTGCACGGGGATTACACACGGAGGCCCCATGAATGGGGTGGCTCTTGGTTTTTTGGGCAGCGGAATAAGGAAGCCTGACAACGACATTGGTTTGAGGGAGGAGGAAGTTAAAGTGAGTACTTTTAAACTTTAATTAGAATTCACCCACGAAAATAACAATTTTCTCAAGTATTTGTTCAAGAATTGTAGTCAAAGGGAGGAGGCACAGGTCTCTATGTCACAAACCATAGCCCATCAGAACATCAGGGGTGGAAAAAATAGGCGAGCACTGCTCGCAGGAAACGTTAAACAGCTGCAGGAAATTCGTTTGAATGAAGATTTGCTATTGAAAATTTGAAGGAAACCTTAACACCCATGTCCCACTATCGGCGCAACAACATATGGTTGACAGACATTATTCCTTGAATTTAAAACGATGGTCAGCTAGAACGCTATATGTTTATGAACATGCAGATTTAGCACAAAACTACTCCGTTGGTCTGCAGGAAATTTTTGTCTCCAGGTTGTGCTCCCAGGAAGAAAATTATTTTTCCTGCCCTGCAGAACACTCCCTTGTTTAGGTAAATAGATAGATAGATAGATATATAGATAGATAGTATATACAGTATATAACTCACTGTACCTCATAATTAGAGATTTATTAGGTATAACACTTTCCAACAACGCTGATCCTGTAATGGCAAAAGTTAGTACAGGAGGATCCTCGCTTGATGATAGAGAATTGATTGCACTTGCTGGAAATGATACAGTGACATCACCAGTTACACTGTGCCTGAAAATATACAACGATTGTCTTTCGATGTAGAGTAATGCTACAAAACTACCTACACTACACTTATAGCGGCAATACAAGTAGTCTAAAAATTACTATTGCAATTGCGAAATGCATAAACAGAAGATTCTGACTTTTCGGAGAAAGTTCTACCTAAGCCTATTTTCCACTAGCGATTTTCTTCGCGCGAAGCGGAAGTGAATTTTTATTGTTAAAATTGAAAAGAATGTATTAAAAATCTAATTAGTTTCACCCATTCGCTAAAAAACCGGCTTAACTCTCAGACGAAAGGCCTTCGCCTTGATCTCCTTCAAATTTCTCGACTATCGGGGAAAAAACACCATGCATTAGCACTTTTCAATACAGTACACCAAAAGATTGTACAGTATAAGGCATATACCCACGTCATCAACTACAATCATAACTCTTTGGGAGAAAAAGTGTAAATCTGTATACGAACAGAATCGCGGAGGAGTCTATTCTCTCATATAAAAAGATTATGTTTACCTTGATGTGTCCTTTCCTTTGAAGTGAGCATTCACAGTTTCAACTAGGGCGACGGCAACTGGTATGATTTCTTCATTCTTTTTAACCATTTGATTGCCTGATGCATTTACCTTGGAAATAACATATAGAATTTTTAACAACGGAAATTTTCAGCATATCAAACAGCTTACCTATAAAGTCATACTTTCAGGACAGTTACAATCAAAGACCCCATAGGGTAAGGGTTGGGGCTGGATTCAGGGTAAATGTTAATATATATTTCATACTGGGCCACATAAAGTACACGCCAACATTTCAGCGCGGGGTCCCACATATGTTGCGAATATCTGAATTACCACAATCGGAATAATGGGCGGGGAATTTGAAAAGGGAATTTGTTGCTGTATTTGAATTACTGAAGTACTAAACATACGGTAAACTCGTGAGTTGTACTGTTTATGGCTAACGAATTAGAAGAATTGACCATAGAAGTGCTTCAGTCACACAATTTTTAATCCATCTAAACATTAGGTATACGCAATGCAGTGTGGGATACACGTGGGTCAAATACTCATTGTTTGACAGTGACACGACTTCTAAGGTCAATTCCTGGGCATAACTTAGGAGATGAAGGTTATATAATTAGAATTTCAACAATTCTTTAACCATAAACACCCCCAACTCCGTTATTTACAGTACTTTTAATACTCGAGATTGGCAAGTGAACCGTCGAATATTCCAAAATTGGAAATATTCATAACGAAGTTAGGTACCGCGTGTTGAATGTGAGCTAAAATTGACAATAAACTTAATGTTATGTGCAATAGAAAATATTACAGTATTTTCTTACCATAGTTGGTTGAAGTATACCACCATTACCACGAACAGAGACTACAGGAGAAGTATTCCCACGCAAGGCTCGTTGTGTACTTGGACTGTTTATTCTATCCCATATCGTCTTTGCTGAACCTCCAGGATCATCTCCGTCTGCTGTGCCCGCAGCACTTGACACGCGGGCATGGAGGTCAGCTGAAAGGCTTGAGGCTGTCTCAGTTGTTGTAGTAGTGGGTGTAGGTGAGCCATACGTTCTTGTTGGGTCGAAATTTTGTTTCAGCGACAGAGAGCTTGATGATAATTCATTACCAGCAGCACTAAGACGAGGCTAGAAATCACAGAAAACAGTTTCAGTTATGACGCGTAGATTAAGAATATAGCTGTGATACAGTGTAAATGTCATTTAAGTCAACCATTAGGACTGTTCGGCATACCTATATGCCGAAAATATCGGTATTAAATCAATATCGGCATATCGATACCGGATATTCAACCATACCACCATACCAATACACCCAAATTTCGGATATACCGGAATTTTTCGGTATACCGTGTTAAATTTACCAACTATATGGCGAAACCATAACCTTTATTTTACTACCGAATGGCAATTCAAAGAAGTTTCTACTGCAATGATTCAGAATTTCCACTTCAGTGAGATTTTACACGTGAACGTGCATGCATGTCGTTCGAAACATGTTCGAAACAGCTTCGAAATTATCGTTTTCCCTTTTAGAATTACTCAAAATTTCCTTCAAACTTCCATTAAAGAATTTTCCTTTATAATTATCAAAGGAAAACCGGTATACCGATAATATCGGTATAATTTTTTCGGTATACCGATACCAGAAATTTCTCATACCGAACATTCCTATCACCATATGATAATAAGGGGTGCACGGCTCTGTCTCGATAGCTCAATGAGTAGAGTGGTGGTCCACACACCCGAAGGTGAGAATTCGAATCTCAATCGAGGTAACGATTGCTTCGTTGTTCTATGTTTCAGCATGAAGTTCATCTTTGACTACCGCTACCATTAAGGGACCATTAACCAATCAGATGCGTTTGATATATCCGATTAACCAATCAGATGTGCATTAAGCCAGTGCATGAGAGTTAATGGTAGCGGAAGTCAAATCTGAACTTCTCTATTGTCAGAATTAGTATGAAAAGATTTTTCTTATTTCTGAGGATTATTGCGTAAATAAAGAAATATTTGGTTTCAGGTTGTAAATATCTATTATACTGGATGGTATGTATGGGAATCACATAATATCCAGTATTCGGACGGATAGCAAAAAGTGTCATCTTCCATGCGCACTCATACAGAATAAAAGACGGAGTAGAATTTCGAATTTGAACTTCAGACACGAATGCAACGCCTATCTATCGTAACCTTCACACATGCATAACGCAGCCTAAAGAGCATTACTATATAGAGACAATATACTGTACCTTCGGTCTTGGCCGTGAAGCAGGAATGCTCAAGCTACCAGCAGATGTTGTTCTTGGTAGCTCAGATGGCGGCGGAGCAAGAAAGGAAAGAGAGTCTGGTGGAGACTGTCTTGATTCATCTGATGTACTTTCCTTATCTATTCGGAATAATACAACAATACGAAGAATAAAAATTAGTACAACAAATACAACACAAAAGCTTGGAAAATATTGAGAAAGTTCTTTCAAAGAGTCTCGTTCTGGTTCTAGCTTAATGGGCATTGTTCGGTCTGTGAACTTTCTGGTATCAGTATACAATTTCTTTGGCCTTGTCAAAGCCCATTTGCACTTGCAATTTTTGAGTATATGTCTCACTGATGTACCCTCATCTGAACATTTCATAACTCATCCACTCGTTCACATCCATCAGAAGAAAATCGTAGCAGAAATTGCAAGTGTATATGGGCCTTTAAATAGACAGAAAAGTATCTTAATAGAAATTTGAAAGAGATATAGATTTTAACAATGCCTGCGACAACTTCGAAGGAATTTAAGCCATATGCGCCGTTTCACAAAGGAGTTTAGCATCATATACTGTATTTCATAGTACCACATGACGGTAGACAGAAACTAGTTTTGTGTATTGTTGTAGTACAACATAATCGACGATTTGGACATATTGGAAGTTTCGGTACATGACCACTGAAAAACCCATACCGATACACCAGATTGACGTACTGACTAAACTGCAATTCGACAAATAGCGGGGTGCCAACAAACATGGAACAAATTATATCAAACGCAGAACAGTTAAAATAATCAAATGCACTGTGTATGCAGGACTGTAAATGTTCGGTCAAACGAGAATGAGAGTTGGCAGTCATAAATTACATGAGTTACAGTCGTGCCAATAGAAGCGCTCCGAAAAATGTTGACCAATTCATTTCCTAACTTGAAGGAACACCTCTGAACAATTCCTCAACAATTTGATAAGTTCCTTAAAAAGTTCCTAACTTCCTGTTTCATTGACCAATCAAATTTTATATTTTATTTTTGAGCAATCTGATTGGTCAATGAAACAGGAAGTTAGGAACTTTTTAAGGAACTTATCAAATTGTTGAGGAATTGTTCAGAGGTGTTCCTTCAAGTTAGGAAATGAATTGGTCAACATTTTTCGGAGCGCTTCTATTGGCACGACTGTAATTACATGTAACAACAATATACTACAGCCTTTAGCAGACTGGGGGCGTTTCTATAAAATTCTCAACTACTTTTTAACGACTCGTTTCGTAGTTAAATTGTACTGTAGTTAACTCTAAAATGCACGATTCTGATTGGTTAACTTTTTCACCAACTATAGTTAACTTTAACTGGATTCTAATACAACCGGCCCCAGCTTTTTTCGTGTTGGGTTATTCTGCATTTCTCAGTCTCAGGGCTTATCTTACCTGTAACAGACGAGGAGGTGGTTTCCGTTAATGATCCAGTACTTCCAAACATTGGTAAAGATGATTTCTTAGGCGGCAATGCTGGAGAAGATTCGTTAGAATGATTGCGATTGATCATTGAAATCCTTTTCTTTGGAGCCAGCTCCGGTGGTTTATCATCATTGCCCCCTGAACTTAGTTTATCTAAATCAAGGACTAGAAAGTGCAACAGATATATAATTCCGCATATTATACAGTGATACATTAGTTTTAAAACCTCAAGGGCTCCCAATAGAATTTTGAGTACGAAGCTTTTTGAAAGAAGTAAGCGATTATGTGGTGCCGAAGGTATCAGTAATGCCTGGGAGGAGGGGGGGGCGTCTCTCCGTAAAGATGTTGAAATTTAGACCCTATGAAATAGCATTTCCAGCCATCTTGGAGGGTAATTTTGGAAATTCTGTCATGTTTCCATGGTGCAAATTTTAAGTTATAAAAGCAAGAAACCTTTCCTTTCACATTTCTGTGGTAAGGATGAAATATTTTGACAGCGAAAGTCGATGAGTGCCGGCTTCTATTGGGAACACTGTATGACTTTGCAAAGGAGTAGCCTGCATGCAGCCTGATATTCCGAGGAGGAAGGGGGGAAAGTCAGTCTTTCTTCCCCCCCCTCGAAAAGTCAGGCTGCACGCAGGCTACAAAGGAGATGTTTCTATAGAATTACAGAAACACGCGAGAAAGAAAGACTTAATATTCGACACTTATGCAAGATTAAATAATCTGTTTACTTTCACTTTGTTCGAAACTATAAAACTGGTTTAGTTTTATAGTCTAATCAGATTCTATTTTGTTTATTTTATTTTTATTTGGTTTTAATTCGTAATATGTTGTTTATTAAGTTACTTGACGTTCAATCCAATGTTCTTTCAGAATTTCATTGCCCCCGTTTGGAACATGTTATAGAGCACATTGCAGGGGCACGTAGATTTCTAAGCAGAAGTGCACTAGGCAGACAGCCTCGACTGTTGCGTGCAGCGAATACGATGCTTACCTTGACCACTGTTAGTTGCCAGAGGACTCAACGAGGCAAAGTTTGCCAATTGATTTGGATGTGAATTTATATTCGTGGTTGTGGTTGTTGTCGATGTAGTTATAGCGGAGGTACTGGAAAAAGTTGGTTGACTGAAGTCAATTGAAAGAAGATCTTCTTGCGATTTTGATCTAAAATGTCCAAGAACACAAAGTTAACATTGCTTCAGACGAGCTTAAATCAGTGGCGGATACTGGGCAAGGTGAAGCTTATAGGGCAATCTCCCAATGCAAGTTTCTGCAATATCTAATTTCAATTAAATCTTGAGCGTGCATGGGGTTCCACGGGCGGCAGTGAGTGTAGATAGCGATGGACAAGGTACTTGAAGGATTACAGGATCAAACAACCTAAAAACTTTAATAATGAAAATTTCGAAGCATCGAGTAAATTAAGGCAGTGGTTGAAATGACCGGGTGCCAACCAAGTACCAAGGGTTCTCTCTGTCGCGGCCAGCACAAAGAGAACCCTGGGTACGAGGTTGACCGGGTGCAAGGTCGCCAATTGACCAAAGTTTTCATCTGGCGCCTCAATATTTGCCAAAGGTAGTCTGCGTGGCGACTGAGACAAAATAAAATAAAAAAGTTATTGTAAAGTCTTAAAATACCTAAAATACAGTATTTCATTCTACTTTTCCATATGCATGTCATTTGCCAAAGTACTGTATTAATTAAAACGACAGTTATTTTTATGTCATCTACAGTATGTACAAAGAGAATACTTCATAACACAAAATGTACCTATCTTTGGGTGGGAACTATTCATGGTTGTTTCCAAAGCAAGGAAAGGCAACTGAAAACAGACAGGTTGTCCCTGCTATATTTTTTAAAATTTTTTGTTCACTTTCTATATAGTGAAAACGGAAATAAGTTAAATCATGACTGACAATACTGTTTAGCCTTTCTTTCAACCGCAAGATGCTTCGTTTCATTGCTTGTCTGCATGTCCCTCTTTAAACTTGTACTTTAGTTAAACTGTCTTGTACCTTTGAATTTATGTTGGAAACAAACATGTCTGCTAGGGTGGTAGAGGGGGTGAGATTAAATTAGAGCACAGCCAGTTTCACAAATTGTTATACTATTGCATCTTGTGTCTTGTGATATAATTGATTTCATAATTCACGAATGCATCGATTAATTTATTGATCAATAGGTCTTCATTGATATACTGTAGGGTAGTCTGAAGTCTCCCTCGCAGCTGCTCTTTGTGTCGTTCCTCCTGCGAGGGAGACCATATATAGGGGGACCTGATATTAAATTTGGCGACCATGGATCTTATTCCATGAGTAAAGGCCCTTGATGAAGGACTTGAAATCCTTTAAGTATGTAATTTCAATTAACCACTTTAGAAATGAGAAATTTGAGTACTGACGAAGGACTTGAAATCCTTTAAGAATGTAATTTCAATTAACCACTTTAGAAATGAGAACTTTGGGTAGGATGTACAATATCCTTCAACTGTTATTCAATCGAATGAGACGCCAACAAAATCTTGATATTTAATTTCAAATAGCCACTTTAAAAAAGAGAACTTTGTGTAGTGATGCATCTGAGATTGTCAAGGCCCGTTTACACAGGCGATTTTTGCTGCGATTTTGGTTGTGATTTTCTCCTTTTCGAGGATATGAAGGAGTAGATTATTTAATAATGTTGTTATGAGATTTCATAACCTGGAAAATTTATAACTCATCCACTCCTTCACATCCTCCAAAAGGAGAAAATCGCAACTAAAATTGCAGCAAAAATCGCCCGTGTAAACGGGCCTTTACAGGGGGAATTAACGCTGCATGTGTAATGTGTAACCTGCCAAATGTAAAGGAATGGTACAACTTGATGACATACGGTATTTCGTCAATTTATTATAGGAATCAATACTTACAGTTTGTGAGAAGACTGAACACCTGATCCATTTAGGAATGTTGTTTTCGGAAAATCGCAATCTATATAACAAGACATAGGCTGTTTTGTGAGACTTTACGAACGATGTTAATGGTCGTATTACAACGTACCTAATGGTCTAATCAAGACCGTTAATATTTTACCTGATGACGTTGACTCGCTTTTCTTTTGCTACAAGAAAAGATATAAAATTGATTATACAGCCCAAACGAGTACTCCCGATTATACGTCATATAGGTATGTGCCTCCCTGCAGGCTATATGGACTTGTTTGGTGTAAAATTAAGGAATACATTCCGCTTGGCCAACTTGCAAACCAAGCTTTTTACTTCCGCTTCCCCTAGCTTTGATCTGAAATAGGGTACCTTTTGTGGATGCTTCGAGCCTTTGACCAGCTTATTTCTGATTTAACAGTACAGTATGTGAACACAAGTAATTCCATACAAATCGACCGTTCATGCTTTATTACATAATACTCACCCATACCGGAGGAGTCGGTAGAGTAAGTTGAATTGATCGAAACTCATCCAGACTTGCTGTGGTCTTTTCTGCTGCTGGTTTGATTGTAATTTTAATTTTCTTTGGTTCGTCCTCTGAAACAGAATTGTACTGGTCAGCAACAGGCTTTTCCTCGAACAAGGCCAAATGGCTGATTGTAATCACATTTGGACCAATCAAATCAGTTATCATCTTCTTTATAATAACGTAGTTTTTATCTACCCTACATATATGATTAAGACATCTTAACTTAAACCACCCCTTAACAGAGTTCAATATAATTCTGAAAACTTGGTCTGATATTGTGTCAGACCAACCCGTGTTTGGTAGGACATGATCGGACACTTAATTATTCTCAAGAGGGATGTTGTCAGTTGTCACAGGACTATAAACCAAAAATCTAACAACTACCAAAAGTCCAAACCATATGCATAATGGTTAACAAAATTACACAATATCAGAACTTACTCAGTAACAGTATATATAACATAAAATAGTTCTCTTATTGTGTGGATCGGGACGAAGTCAGATTCTGTGATTGTCTAGCAGACGGAATCTTTGTTTGCATGTGTTAAAGATTACAGATTTTGTTAAAAAGATTTGCAACAATGAAGGAAGAAATATTCAAATTGATGAAACAAAACGGTCGGCCGTTATGTCCGTGCAGAGTAATCAGTAGACGGCCATATCAGCATTTTGCTCGACTAATGGCCGGTGGCCGACCGTTATATTGATCCCTGCCCCTTACAGTTGATTTCACGAAACTTTGGCCACGCCAATTACGAGGTTGGTTGGAAATTTGGGAACTAATATACACGAGATCTTCAAGTTGATTGGAAACCGGCCAATCAAAATCGGAAGTTTCGCATCAAATTATCGAAATTCGTTATGAAATTCCGAACCAAGTAATTCGCAAGCAAGTTCGCAAATTGCAAACGATTTTGGCGGTTAATTTTAAAAACTAAACTTATTTTATTAAACTTACTCATTTAATAATAAAAATATCATAACAATAATAATTTCAGGTTTAAAATTATAATAGTTTAACAAAGTAGGTTTAGTTTTTAAAATTTACTTCCAAAATCGTTTGCAATTTGCGAACTTGCTTGCGAATTTGGTTCGGAATTTCGTAACGAATTTCGACAATTTGATGCGAAACTTCCGAATTTGTTTGGCCGGTTTCCAATCAACTTGATGATCTCGTGTTTATAGTTCCCAAATTCCCAACCAACCTCGCAACTGGCGCGGCCAAAGTTTCGTGAAATCAACTGTAAGCCTCTGGAACAGTGGCGTAATTCCTAATGGTACCGGTTGTGCCAGCATGAGTCAGGGGTCCCTGTGTCAAGAGAGGTCCTAAGCTAGGATACACACCTAAATTCAATGTATTTACAGTAAAAGTAATCAGGTCTGTTAGAAATTATAAAGAATTATAAATAAAAACTTTACTTACCATCATCCGAATCTGAGTCCGAGCTTTCGTTTGATTTATCTGATTTATGACGTAAACATTGTTAAGATAAATAACACTGTATAATAGGCGGAATAATTGCAATTATTAGAAACGATGTTGAGTAAGTGAAATCACCACAAGTAACCAAGAAAAACTCTGAGATCCAAGTGAGATTTGTACCCATGACCCTCCACGTTCTAGACGAATGTTCTAACCAATGAGCTATTGGAGACTCTAACGCCCGTATTCCAAAAACTCACTCACACTCAATGAGTGGAGGTTTAATTGAGCTTCTCTTGAGTGTCAATGCTGTTTCGGAATAGCTGAAGCATGAGTAGTCACATAGTTAGGTACGACACTAACCCTCCAACTATTCAAAAACAGCATTGACACTCAAGAGAAGTTCATATTGAATCTCGACTCATTGAGTGTGAGTGAGCTTTTAGAATAAGGGCGTATGGCTACGTGATGGGTCCGAAGGTCAAAACCAACATACGAGCCTTACTCACCAAAAACTCAGTGTTTAGAGCAATGCTGGGAAATGTCCGGCAGCGCCAGCAGGCTGACAGGAAATTCTTAACAAAATATCTTCGCAGGAAATTTCCATACACCTTGCAGGAAATTTTTGTCATCTTATATACCGAGATTGAAGTTGATCACAAATGCGCGGCAACATACTTTCTCGGAAATCTACATATGTGGGAAGTTTTATATTTGGCTTGCATAGGAAATTGCAGCCAGGGAGAGAAATACATTTTCTAGGCCTTGGTTAGAACATTCGTCTAGATTGAGGATCGTGGCTTCAAATCCCACATGGAACTCAGAACTTTGCCGGGCCTACTTGTGGTGATTTCACTTCCTCAACTTTCTAATCTTAGACAATCACAAAATAGGTCACAATATGTTGGTAACCTTAGATCACGACACCGATATTTCGCGATTTAATGCAGGCCACAACCACTAAACAATACAAAACAGAAAACAAGTTTTCATGTGTATTGTCAGGTGCATTGTAAAACAAAGCAGTAAAACCTAATTTTAATATCTTATTCCTCGACGTGTGAAGAAAGGATATTTTCTGTATCCTTTGGTATAATCCTGTATCCTTCTTCATCTACTTCCATACCATCATCGTTCTAAAACAAAAAATTGCACACGTGACTTACATAATAAAATACTACACACAAACACTCAGAACAAGCACTTTATGTTGACCATGACACTGTTTAAATGCTAAAATGATTTCCATACCCCTGGTAAAGCTTCGGCTGGATTTGCTTCAGGACTTGTTTCACTATAATAAAGGAAAGTAAAACGCAAAAAATATACACTTAAATTTATCTCTCCGCCATTTTATGGAAAACTTTAATCTTAATACAGTGGAAGTAATTTTGCATTTCATATGTTTTCACCCCACCTGCTCCACTCACTTCCGTGCATTAGAAACGTGCCACACAGAATAACCAGGCGACAAAACAATAGACAATTCCCATTATAGACTAATTTTTTTATTTTGGCAAAAAAGTATATTCCCGGAAAAAGCATACTAAAATGAGTAAAATTGCAAAGTTTGGTTGCGAAATGTTGTCAAATGCGGAAAATAAAGCCTTGCAAAGTTTGCGAATTTTGTATCATTTGGGCCGAAAATGGTAGCAATTTCCACACTCAATACAAAAGTATACAAAATTTGCAAACTTTGCAAGGCTATATTTTCCGCATTTGACAACATTTCGCAACCAAACTTTGCAATTTTACTCATTTTAGTATGCTCTTTCTAGCTGTGGTTTAAAATTAATCTACACGTATTATGGGAATTGTCTATTAAAGTCCGAAAAATAACATCGCGAGAAATCCAAGATATGGATTAAACAAGATTATACAGAACAGAAATTGTGCATGATACTTGTCAAAATCAGTGAATGGACGTCATACTGGGCAAGACAATTGTCTTTATTACATATCAATAGTCAAAGTCGCATTTTTCTAGTGTTTTATTGGTTGAGAGCATATCACGTGAGAATGACGAAATTAGGCTGTCTCCCTCGCAACAGCGCGAGAGGGAGATAATACGTTATCAACCGGCAAATAACAAAAAAAAATCACGTGCGCCATCACGTGAAGATGCGACCTTTGGACATGCCTAGTACGTAATTAAAACTTTCGCTTTAAGTAACTGCAGTGTAGCCAGTGTTTAAAATAACGTTTTAACAGTAAAATATTTCATGTATTTACGTTCATTTGTTCTTTAATTTGTTGTTTCTTTGACTATTGACATATAATAAAACACTTATTTACTGAGACCTCGGGAAAGCAGTGTGTTTTGTGGACCCTCGACCATCGATGTTTCCCTCGGCTTCGCCTCGGGAAATCGACGGTCTCGGGTCCACAAAACACACTGTTTCCCTCGGTCTCAGTAAATAAGTGATAAATATATTTGGAGCAAGAACTTCAGTCAATCCTATAAGAAAAGTGAAACTAGGATGGCGGAAATTGACGTCCAATAGCTATGAAGGTAAACAGTTCTAATATTACCATTCCAGCTAATTCCAGATTTTTCTAAAGGACCGTATCGCTAAACAAGTTATCAGTTCATAAAACTAAAGGATTAATTCTGGTACTTCAGCCATAACCTAGGGCGAATTAAGAATAAAAACTAAAATATCTTACATAGTTCCATTAGGAGTTTGTATTTTCTCCTTCTCTTTCTTTTTCTTCGTCTTCCTTTCTTTCTTTTCTTTAGTTTCTTTCTCTTTCTCTTTATCCTTTTCTTTCCTCTTTTTACGAAATGCTGAGGAACCAGAATGACATGAATTACAGTATGTAGAACAGAATGACATATTGGGAAGCATGTTAATGAGCAGTCGACGTTCTTGTCAACACTAGACTGCGAGCAGTTCCTCCAGAGAAAGGAGGGACTGCCGACAACACATCAAGAAACGAAATACGCGTTGCCCACACAACGCAAAATTCCCATTGGTCGAAATCAATATGCCTGTCAATCAAATCTGATATGTATTAATTATGCATTTATGTTATAAAAATTTCCAGATTTGCATGAATGTTGATTTTATAAATAAACATGACAGGCTTAATTGAGCGGTTCCTATTGAATAGAATTAATTGGATATAATCAATGGTTATGCAAAGGCGGAACCAACTTGACAAGAGCGAAAAGTGCGCGTATTTCGTTTCTTGATGTGTTGGCGGCAGTCCCTCCCCTCACACGCCCGGGAAGCCAAAGCCGCGGAAAGGAGGGACCGCTCGCAGTCCAGTTAACACAGACGTAAGGCGCACACAGTTGCAACCGATAATTATGGCGTGATCATGATTTAAATCAAGATCGCCCATCCATACAGTTTCTGATATGGTTTCACGCACTTCGTGATTTGAAGCAAAAACGTTTGTCGTCATCTACGAGAGAACGGTTCAATTTCGCACACATGACGTCTGTGTTATAACCAAAACGTCGCCTGCTTAAATTATGTTACAAACACTATAAAGCGATAATGAGGTGATATTTCGATATTATCGTATCGAAGGTTGAAAGATGATATATCGTAATTATCGTTATGGTCGATGACTATGGTAATATCGCTTCGCATGTGCAGTATGTGGCTTTTTATAAAAAAGCTGAAAACAGTTCTTTTAATTTCTTGAACTATATAATTATACTGTAATTTTTTTAATAATGAAAATATGCCGCTAACGGAGTGGACAGTTAAGTTTATGAAATGATGCAAGGTTTTTACCATGCATAGATAGAGAATAATACATGGGTGCGCGGAAATACCAGATTTATTTCGAGTGTTGAGCATGATATCATGTTCAACACGAGAAATAAATCTGGTATTTCCAAGCACCCATGTATTTTTCTGTTTATTATATAAAATAAATACACCAGGTAAATACACCTTGGTAAATACACCAGCACTATAAAACGCATACCTGAAATAGACTGTGTTCTAATATTAAGATTTGGAGATTCTTGAACTTCAATATCAACAAGTGACCCAGTGGCAGCAAACTCTTCAAAAACTATTTCAACTATAAAGTGTATAGAATGCATGTATATACTGTAATTGCATACCAGCAAATGTTTAAAAATGAACGCTTTTAGTAAAGGCTTTTAAATTTTGTGCGAGGTTAGAAATACTTGAAAAAGTCTGCAATATCCCATGTGCAAAAATATACTTCTACATGCAGAAGTTATGGAGCTACAGTATGCTACCTCCATAATATAAGGAGCCAACTTCAAATGTTAGCCAATCAGAGAGCGTTATTCGCCTCCATTAGGAAGCTTCAATTTGTCCCTCGACTTTTCCCGCAATGCCCACTCTACAGTATTTTTTTATAATCTGTAGCATGCTTATAATAAGTACTGCATGTATACCTGGTACGTCTCTTCCAGTGCCTTTTTCTTTCGCAAATTGATCCAGCAATTTGTCAGCTGTTAGTTCTTTTACCTGAGTTCTGAAATGAGCGATAACCTAGAACAGACATATACAGTGAATCAGGTGGGAAACGTCACGGCACAAGCTGTAAAAATTACCTAAAATTAGCGTTTATACGATTTAAGTAATTACCTTTTGAACAGCTTCCTGGCCAGTTTCAAGAGTTCCAATATAAGAAATCAAGTGTTCCGACATAGTTTTCAAGTGATTATTTTCAATTTCTTCAAATTTCTAGAACAAATAAATTTCTATTTCATGACGTCATACAAGAGATTAGGTCTTTCTATAGTACTGTATCTATAGTTCACTGTACAGTATTTTAGAATTTGTATGGAAGATGTGTTAACCTTTGAAGTTTCTATCATTTTGGAATGAAACGTCTTCCTGACTTCTTCTCGTTTTTCTATTAACACTTTATATTCCTCTCCTGCAAATAAGAAACACCAATGACTACATTGCAATGTACTCTGAGAATAAAAAATTATAAAATAAAGTTATGCTCACAATCAGGATCAAAAGCGAAATACCCAATGTACGTATACTCGAGGAGAGTTGATGGGCGAGGGTTTGCGTGAAGATTTCCTAACCTCAGAAAAACGCGAGAACAAGAGTTGCATCGGAGTCCACAGGCATAATATGCTGTAGCGAGCGAAATCAGGGCTTAACATGCAACAAAACGAATTTCCTTGAATCAAATTAGCTTTTCTCAGTTTTTAAAAACGGTATCAAGTATATTCACAGCAACGGTATACAGTGTGTATCTTAGATACCAACATACACGTTACATGTAAATTAGCATTGAATTAATAAACGTTCATATAAGATCGTATTCTTCGTACCTGCACGGATTTTTTTTTGCTCAGCCTATAAAATAAAACAATTTAAATTATGCATAAATGTTGAAATTGGCATTGCAAGCAATTAAGCAAGAAAACACAAAGGGTCGCCTACTCATATGTACCTACAGTATATGAACAGCAATTGTCAGTAATTGGTTAATAACAATGAAACATGTACAATAAAAGTAAAGAATGGATTTTCTAAAAAACAAATCGCAAACATGCAACGACTTTTGTTTAAGCAAGCTATCACAAAACGTGTTCATTTTAGATTGGTACTGTATAAAGAATTCCCTTTGAATTTACTTAATACAGTAGTTTTTCCCAGTTTTAACCTGTTTTCATTTACGATGCACGTATATCTTATTTTGGATTGGCTTTTGTTCTAACGAGCTATATTTTTTTCATAGTAATGTACAAACCTTTTCAATATCTTTTGCATTCGTGGTTTCCTTTTTGACTTTCTCGAATTCTTGACACCTTGAGTAGTAAGTGTCCTTAGCCTGTTTCACGCGTATATGAAAACAACAACAAAATGCACATTACAGTACGCTCCGACTCTTCATTTCATATGTATTTAAATTATTAATTGTTAAAGGCACAGTTCAGCCTTTTGAATGATGGTTTTTAAGGCGCCCTTTTAATTGAAAAAACTAACTAGGAAAATCAATTAAGCATTATTCACGATCAGCAAACTTAATGTTTTTAACATTGTAAAAAACATTGAGTTTACTGATCTTGAATTATGTACAATTGATTTTCCTAGTTAGTTTTTTCAATTAAAAGGGTTGAAATGCGCCTTAAAAACCATCATTCAAAAGGCTGAACTGTGCCTTGAAACCTTCTTAAAAATACTTGCTAAGTAAAAGAATCACGAATTCTTTGTTTGCAATGACGTAATTTTGGGATTTCAATTGACGGGCAGGTATAACAAAAAACTATTTTAATGTATTGATCGATGAATTGTCGTTCAGTTTTTCTTGGTACAACCATTTTGATAGGAGAAAAATCGTCCACAAGTTGTTCGATTGCCCGTCATTTGGATGAAAAGTCACGTGATTGCAAACAAAGAATAAATTTGACAATGATATATTTTTAGAAATGCTAAATGTGTCCTTGGCTGGGTTAAATGCAGTCTGAGATAGTACTAGAGAGTCGCCACAAGGTACTGTACATTGAAGTACAGTCTCTACAGAACCAGTACTAATAATATGATGAATCACTGTCAATATACAGACCTTCAGTACTGCTGCAGTTTTGGTTTGAATTGATGTCACAACTTCAGATGTTGCAGTTAAATCATCTTTCAACTAAATAGAAAATGTAGTACATTCGTACAGTACAGTAAATGGCACCTACAAGGAGTCATTTAAATACTTTTGTCTCTCCTTAACCCAACGAGTGACGGCACTCTCCCCTTGACGGGTAAAATCATCTGGGGTTAGACAGACTAATATAGTAAGGTGCATACTAGGCAGATAGTGTATAGGCGGATTAACCATTAAGTGGCACACACTCTCCTTGACTAGTAAAGTCTGGCATTAGATATAGAAATCTTATTCACCTGCGTACACTACACCAACACAGAAAATATCATACTTAAAGGGTTATACTGGTCATTATTTATGGTGGGGGTGGCATAATTTGGGAAAACATCTGCTGACCCAACCATTAAAAAGTCGAAACATTTGATTACCCAACCTCAAATATCAATTAAAAAATAAATATCCACCCCTGGCCAAACACTTTACAAAAGGATGTACCAGTCCTTCACCATTTCTGTGACATGAGTTTGATAACGGCTTGTGAAAGTTTCTGCAGTCTAAAGTTTAATATTGTCTGCACATGTAGTTTCTTTGGAGACACCATTTGCCCAACAGATCAGAAAACGGTCAAGATAGTGACTCTGATCACAGTTTATAGAAATGCTCTGATTGATTCACATATTGTATTGACATATAACTGTTGACATTGCTTTTCAGTCTCCAATATTTCAGTGAGTCATGCCTTGGAAATGACAATATTTTTTATTACCCAACCCTTGGGTTGTTTTGTTTTACACTTACCCAACCTTTTACTTACTCAAAATTCTGTTTACACAACCCTTTTCTCTTCGGTGAGACCACCCCCCACCCCCCACCCCCGACCAATGACCACTCCCTAATAGGGTTGGACGATATTAAAAAAAATCACCTCACGATTATTGCCAAGGAAATCATCACGATATTCGATAATATCGCGATAAATGCAATAAAAGCAATGACCACATTTTTTCAATTTTAATTAATATCATTACATAGCAAGCTTAAATATATTAATCTTATTAACAACAAGTAAAACAACAAATTAAAGTACTACGAATGCTTTTTCTAGTCTAATATTTACTGTTCATAAACTGGAACTGTCTATGCAGTGTCTACTGTGTCTCCGCTGGCACAAATGCCGTGGGCACACAGCGCAAGCAAAGCCTGCAATTCCATTGTTCAGCAGATTAATACATAAATATTAGCTTTTGTATCGTATTAAATTCGTATTTAATTCAGGAAATAGTTTTAATTCTTTTAAAAACTATATTTTCTAGGGAATTGAAAGAATTGTTTAGGATTTTATAACAGCTATATACACATGCGAAGCAATATCACGATAGTCATCGAGCATGACGATAATTTCGATATATCGTCGCTCAAGTTTCTACCTTCGATACGATAATTGTGATCGAAAATATCGCGATAAATCAAAATATCGAAATATCGCCCAACCCTACTCCCTAAGTTGTCTGCTTCTAAATTTTCTCCCTTGTGGCAAACAAAATCATTCTTACATAATTGTAAACTTTGCATGTAGAGAGCAAAGTTTTATCACAATTCTAGAACCACATAGCTTAATTTTGTATGTGAACCACCTTTATTTTATTGTTTTGCAACTTACAGCCTTCTGGTTTTCCTTTTGCGCTTCGCCATAATCTCTGACTGCTTTGATCAAATCATGAAGCTGTTGAACAGCTTGAGTATATGAATTTGCCAATATTTCAGTAGAACTCTTCACAATATTCCAACATGGCTCAAAAGTACTGTAAAGAAACAACAGAATTTCATTATATCGGATATAAAACATCAAATAAATCATTTTATTATATATCAATAGTCAAAGTCGCATTTTTCTAGTGTTTTATTGGTTGAGAGCATATCACGTGAGAGTGACGAAATTAGGCTGTCTCCCTCGCAACAGCGCGAGAGGGAGATAATACATTATTATATATCAATAGTCAAAGTCGCATTTTTCTAGTGTTTTATTGGTTGAGTGCATATCACGTGAGAGTGACGAAATTAGGCTGTCTCCCTCGCAACAGCGCGAGAGGGAGATAATACGTTATCGACCGGCGAATAACAAAAAAAATCATGTGCGCCATCACGTGAAGATGCGACCTTTGGACATGCCTAGTACGTAATTAAAACTTTCGCTTTAAGTAACTGCAGTGTAGCCAGTGTTTAATATAACGTTTTAACAATAAAATACTTCATGTATTTACGTTCATTTGTTCTTTAATTTGTTGTTTCTTTGACTATTGATATATAATAAAACACTTATTTACTGAGACCTCGGGAAAGCAGTGTGTTTTGTGGACCCTCGACCGTCGATGTTTCCCTCGGCTTCGCCTTGGGAAACATCGACGGTCTCGGGTCCACAAAACACACTGTTTCCCTCGGTCTCAGTAAATAAGTGATAATTATCGACCGGCGAATAACAAAAAAAATCACGTGCGCCATCACGTGAAGATGCGATCTTTGTTTGGACATGTCTAGTACGTAATTAAAACTTTCGCTTTAAGTAACTGCAGTGTAGCCACAGTGTTTAATATAACGTTTTAACAATAAAATATTTCATGTATTTATGTTCATTTGTTCTTTAATTTGTTGTTTCTTTGACCATTGATATATAATAAAACACATATTTACGGAGACCTCGGGAAAGCAGTGTGTTTTGTGGACCCTCGACCGTTGATGTTTCCTTCGGTTTCGCCTCAGGAAACATCGACGGTCTCGGTCCAAAAAACACACTGTTTCCCTCGGTCTCAGTAAATAAGTGATAAATATTAAAACGCATTCTAATCTGGCCTAGCTGCAAATTAGTGCTGGTCACCAGACACTATCCTGACAAATTTTACCTTTTGTCCAATCAATGCTTTTTATGATTGGACACATTAATGAAACTGACAAGAAAGCAATATAGGCAGCACTTACTAAATCTACATCGCCTTTATATAACATGGTAGAAATTAAAGTTATGTATAACGTGAACCATAATTTACTGATGCAACTTAGATTTGGTAATGGAATCTTACAGCTTAATTAATGCAGCAAGAAATGATGGGGAAGTGTTGTCTATATTGCTTGTGTTTCATTAATAAAAATTGTGTACTTAAACATTAAAAATACATTTTTTTGAGATTGGACCAACTTAAATTGGTCGGTCACATGTCCAGTCATAAGATGCTTTAATCAGACGAAAAGTAAAATTTGGCCAGACAATGTCCGATGATCAGCAGTAATTTGCAAGTCTGGTTTTATAGAGCTCAGTTATTTTTTATAGAAAATATGTCAGGACAAAGGAAACTGTCCATATTAGAATTATTAACATGTTTATGCCATTGAACTGAATATAAGCATAAACCATTGAATTGTATGCTATATTCAGACAATGGTTGACGCTGACATTTTCTGCGCCATACTGACTTATTCTAGATGAGATGCACACTCCTGTCCATATGTGCACAATATGTTACCATCCTCAATATAAAACATACCAAGCATAACTAGATATTTTTGGCATAGTGATATTTTTATAAACAGTAAACATAATATCAGATATTCAAAATTAAAAAAACCCAGATAATTATCAACATTCTACATCAACCTACTACTGTACATGTCACGATCCATAGCCATCTACTGTAGGTAGAGTTTATGTTCACCTTCCAGGGTGTTAGCCAGAAGATTAATTAATTAAAAAATTTGGCAATTTAATGAAATTGGGAATTCCAGTTAGCCTGCGACATTCAGACAGGAGTTAAGGAATATCGTGTTTCTTAAGTGACGTTCTCGTAGCCTAGTGCCAGCTGAGCTAAATAGACCTTTCCGGTAATTACATACGTCACAACTACACTGTTTTCAACTTAGGACCACCTTAAATGGAATAGATTTCAAGTTTGTTTCTCACAGGCTATGGTCAGAGGAGCAGAGCATCATTCTTTATCACATGCATAAAAAATAATTTTGGTTTTTGACCAATAAATATGGAAATAAGCTTAAATTAAACACAAAAATGAGGCTGAGGGGCCAAGAGGGGCTATGGCCTCGTTTTTGTGTTTAAGCTTATTTCCACATTTAATTAATAGTCAAAATCCAAAATTCTTTTTCATGCATGTGTTGAGGAAGGATGCTCTGCTTCTCTGTGCATAGCCCATGAGAAAAAAACTTGAAATCCTTTCCATTTAAGGTGGTCCTAAGTTGAAAACAGTAAGGTTGTAACGTAATTACCGGAAAGCTCTATTGAAACTTTTGAAGTGCAAGTCACCTGATATTGTTTTGTGTACTAAAAACAGACAAATATATATTTTAGGCTACATGACATCGTCGTAACACTTTTTGAAGTTTGAAGCATATATGAAAACGGCGTATTAAACGCCAAATTTTTTACTGTAGCTAACACCCTGCCTTCTTATTGCTCTCAGTTTCATCATTGTAAAATTATAAAATACAAGCCATAAATTCCAACATAATTAGTCTGTAAACAACTGAAACTAAACAATTATCACCATTGGTGTGTATGTCTTAACCTGTTGCTTTCCTGACAGTCATGTCTGACATGTGAACTCTAGGCTGTTGCTAGGTTCTCAATATGTTTTCTACACTCTTGAAAGTCACTAAATTTTAATTAAAACTTGTTAGAAACCGGTAACTGTTTTTTTTTAAATTTATAGTAGTCTTAAATTAAGTACATTTATAGTATAGCAGTTCCTACAGTAGCCTGCGTAGCAGGCGGTAGAGAACGGGAAGCTAGAAATACCACCTGCCCAAAAACTACACATTCTGAGTTCCGCCCACCAAACGCATGGTTCCGCCCATCTTAATGTATTTATTTGTCAAACTCACAATTGCATTTGCACCAGTGGAAAATATACGGCTTTGATGTTTCATATCTTCGGTTCATTCAATGCTATGAAGACAAAAATACCACGTTCGATTCAGTGTAACAATATGTCCTCATTCATAGCGATAGTTTTAGTCGATGTCAACATTATAGCGATTTATGTAATGAGCTTTGAAAGTCAAGCAAGTTTGTATATATACTTGTCTTGAACAAAAATATATACTAGCCATATCTTTCGCCGAACATAACTTCGGCCCCTTTGGACGTAACTTCTTTGTAATAGTCTTGTTCCAATCGCTATCAAAAACACTACTTAGAGTGTCATTTACGAGCCTGTATCTTCAAATATGCATCTTTTATCACGGTATCACATCTATCAAGCAACAAATGTTGGATTGATATTTGTTGTTCATTCTTCAAGACGATGAGATTACCGATTCCAGATAAAGATTAAAGAATTCAACGCTTAATTCTCAATTAATACATTTGTTATTTTTTCGTTAGTGTATGCCATCACTCAATATATCGGTATCAATTACGAAAATAACAATAGTTTATAATACGGCCGAGTAACTTCTAAAATTAGCACTAAGTATTCTAATATATTCTTTACTCCTGTCAATCAAAAATTCAAAGTCAACATTCCGACCAATCAGAATGCTCCGTCACCCAGCTGCCAGAGAACTCAGAATGTGTAGTTTTTGGGCAGGCGGCATTTCTAGCTTCCCGTTCTCTCGTGCCCGCAAATACCGCCTGCTACGCAGGCTATTCCTACAGAATCTCCCAATACATGTTCAATATTGAAGAAATTTCACTGCTGTTAACACATAACTGATTGGCAAAAAATGGAAAAAATCTTCCGATGAAACAACTACTGACTAGTCTCAAGTTTTGTATTGTATACATATAAAAGAATTCTACTGAAAACAATTTCTGTAAACATAAAAAGTTCAATCTAGAAGCTGTGGTGTATGCTTAACACCACAAATACCTAACATATTTAATATAATTCTGAAAAACCAAATATCAAATAACCGATAATTAAAATAAACTTATATTTATTGATTTATTGCAACATCTACTAATATCCCCATTAGAATTGTGTCTGTGTATTAACCTATTGAGTTGCATTGCGCCCTGATCAACATTTTTAACCCATTAAGTTGCATTGTGTCCCAATGCACCCTACTTAATTATTTTACTCTATCTAATGCCAGACAATTTTACTTGTCAAAGGGAGAGCACTGGTACTCAATGAATTAAACACGCACTATCAAATAACTGATATGTAAAAAATATTGATAATTATAGACATATATGTAATTACTGATATGTAAAAACTTATTGATAATTATGGATATCTTGAAAGCTGAACATATGGACCTTTCTGGCAGTTTTGTAATTAATTGCTGACACAAATTTACAGGTGTAGACAGTCTAATACAATAGAGACTGGCAATATTGTTTCCCTGAAACTGGGTTCATGTCATGGATTGTACTTACTAATTGATATCTATTTTCAGAATTTATGAAGCACACTCTATAAAACATGCATATATAGCCACACATTCATTAATTCATTTCTTTTGAATTTCATTCAGTCTTGTGTATTAATGTTTAAGGTGAGAATAAAGTTCAGACTATGTGTGCATAAATGTCATGCTTCAATGATGCTACAAATTTTCTAAGACTAAGTTAGAATATATTTTGAAGATTGAAAATTATTGATTTCCATGACAAATCAATTAACAGGACTGGCACTTTGTATACTATACTATATTTCTACATATTACCCAAAACAAAATTTTAATAAGATTACAATTTATCCATTCAAAACAAAAGTTATTAGGCATAGTTATTATACTCACCCCAGGGATATGCCAGCGTTTGTTGGTTTACAAATTTTACTCAATGATTTTGCATAGCCTTCTTCAATCGTAGCTCTGAATATAAAATTCACAACAAACGTTAACGTCTGGTTAATCAAAATACAGAAAATATTTAATATATTTGACATATATTGATGTGAAACATTTCAAACAGAATGTAAACAAATATTTTGTGTAGTTTGTAAATGAAGGAAGAATGTTTCAACATTTCCATTGCCTGACCTGTCACGGATGAATTCTGCCAGTTCTCGACTAGCATTCATGCCATGTTTCATAGTATGATACAACACATCGTAGCCATTATTCTTCTCTCCCTTTAAAAGACACAGCCGTTCCGGTGTTTAGCATGAATCAAAATAATACTTTCACACACAAGTCAACAAATTATGACACACGAAACAACTTTAACAGTATGTAACTTCCATGATCCCCCGAGATTAAATCAAGGATACTTCAAAAACTTACCCAAAAATTATCTTCGAAATAAACCATGACTAGCTTGCCGGCTTGAAAAGTGCTTTATAGCAGCAGTTGTTCAATATCTTCAGCCATCTCGCAATCGTCAAACTCGGAAGACATGTTTTGGCGACACAGAAACAGAAACAGACTGAAGTTTGCTCATGCGCACTACGGGCAACATCAGGAAGTAGTGACGTCATGTGACATTCTCAATTAATAAATATTCATGCGCCGGCCATATGGCCGGGCATTCAGACAGCTCTGGTCAGGGTGATTGCTAGATAGTATACTTCAAAATAAGGTTTCTGTTTTTATAACGTAGAAAAAACTATCCTAAAGCAAAACTAAACCCTAACCCTAATACTAAACCTAACCCTAACCCTAACCCCAACCTAACCCTAATCTGACCCTAACTTATTTTAAAAATAGAATAAAAACGGAAATCTTATTTTGAAGTATACTATCTAGCAATTGCCCTCTGGTCAGACCGTCAGACAGTGAGAGACAGGCTTTTATATAAATAACCCAATCAAATTTCAAAGAATAGGTCACATGCAGACCCTTGTAAAATTTCCCTTGTAGAATTACGGCCCTTGTAGAACCTGTCGTCGTCCCACGCGAATATTCATAAACATAATTTATGGTCATTTATGGGACTCACATACAAAAGTACATCAAATTCATTTTCATGCTGCCTGCTTGTGGAGCTGGAAAAAAGTATTGCGGAGACTACTCGTCTTATTATAAATAACATGCATGTGGAATTCAGGATCAACGGAAATGAAAGATGACGCCTTGAAAGCTGTGATGCCTGCATTACTTCTTCAAAAGCCATCATTCAAGTCGAAATCTAAGCAGTATAGTGAATGTGTTGAACTTGTGGGAAGCGGGAGATTTTGATGCTTGGAAACCAAGATCTCTGGCAGTGGCGAAACTACTGTGGGCTCAGACCAGGAGAACCCGGGGGCCCCCAACCCCAATGGGCCAAATGGGGGCCCCCAAGCTTAGGCGATAGAGCAAAAACATTGGCCAGGGTCTCTGATTTGTTACAATGTCGTTTTCTGACCATCAGAATTCTGTAAAATCTCTCCCCAAAGTCCAGGAAATGGCACTTCAGAGAGTCTAGATTCAAACATTTTCCGGGTGAGCATGCCCTGGATCCCCTAGAACACCCGTGCATATACGGCGCTCGACTCGTGCCTTTGGCACTTCTACTAGGGGGCCTTCGAAAATTTTGAACCGGGGGCCCCCTGATTTAACGTTACGCCACTGATCTCTGGAATACGTCTCTCGTACTCATAGGCGTACGGGAGGGAAAAATTAGGGGAAGGGGACTGGGGGATTGCATATATTTCTTCTTTTTAAAGTTATTTCCCCCAATATTGAGAGAATTTCTCCTGTTTATTTTTATAATACATCGTAAATGAGCCAAGTGTCCGACAACCATTTAACCGACTATGAAGCGAATAATATATTGCCCGACTTGCCTTGTTTGCCCAACAATGGCTGTCGCGCCCAAACCCCACCGTCAGGTACGCCTATGCTCGTACTTTCGCCAATTTGATGCCGGTTAGCTGATAAAGTGAACGCTGCTATGAGAATGCTCGATGATGCGTCAACAAATGGTATTCTGCGCGCAGTTTATATCGGAAGAAACATTCCGAGATCTGAGAGCAAAATTACCCTGAAGCTATGCAAGCAAACGAAGAGGTTTTAATGACGGACGAAATTCCTTTTATTGAGTCATGTTTCAGCTATTTATGAGTCGACAATAGCTAAGAGGGTCTGGGTAGGGGGGTTGGGGGTCTGAAAATCAGTAAACGGTAAAAAATTTGGTATTTTAACTATAAAAAGTTTGGTATTTTAACGGTAAGTCCTTGAATCTGCTGAAAAGTGTTCCGAAATGATAAACAGTATTTTTTCCCTCACGCTTCACAGTAAATTTTTATTGTTTTCACGACTGACGGTACTCGAAATTGAGCAATCACGACTCACGATATACCCTAGACTTGGTTCAAGTCCGTCTCTCAAGGGGTTGAACTGAATAGCGATGCACGCAAACGGTAAAAAAGGCACGAAAATATGAGAGAAAAGTAGGGAGAGACGGACTTGGATACCCTGCAAGCGCGCCAAATTTTACCGTCGGATTTTTCGTACGGATCGAGGTGTGACTTTCGCGCCAATTTTTGCCGTAACATTCGAAACGCTGCGAATGTCCCAAGTCCGTCTCTCCCTACTTTTCTCCTGAGATGGACTTGAACCAAGTCTAGATATACCCCCATCAACACCCTCCTAAAACAGCCCTGCACACAAAGGGAGCAGCAGGTCCATCCGGTTTAGATGCTGATGGTTGGCGAAGAATATTGGTATCCAAAACTTTGGCAACACAGGGACTTCGTTCAAGTCTTGCTGAGATGGCCCGTATTCTTTGCACAAGACAATTGAAAGCTGATACTGACCATAAATCCTCGATAGAAGCTTATGTTGCATGTTGTTTGATTCCTCTTGACAAATGCCCAGGAGTGAGCTAGACCTATAGGCATTGGCGAAGTGATCAGACGCATAATTGAAAAGCCGATAATCTCTTTGATCAAAACCGATATTCTGAGAGTGTTGGATCACTATAGCTTGCAGCTGGTTTACCATCAGGACGCGAGGCAGCATCTCATCGATCCATAGCCTGCGTTCAGCCTGACTTTTCGATGGGGAAGGGAGAATGCACGCAGGCTACTCATCCAATGCAAGAGATTTTTCAAGAGGAAGCGACAGATGCCGTACTACTTGTTGATGCGTCCAACGCCTTTAATTCGCTTAATCGTCAAGTGCTTCTCCGCAACATTGTTAAGAACTGTTATGGTGTTCGTTATGGGTGATTGGGTGGTAAAGAAATCTTATCGTGTGAGAGGACTACTCAAGGAGACCCAAGTGCAATGCCAGCATACTATGCCATAGGAATTGCACCGTCACTACAACTCATCAATTACAAGATATGGCGATGCTGAGAATTCAAGTCGGATGGCGATCAAGTTAAACATGCGCCGGCTTACGCAGATGACCTTAGTGGTGCAGGAATCCTTGAATCCCTGCTAACATGGTGGAATCGAGTTGTTCACTTTGGATACTATCCAAAAGCTCCAACGTCTTGGTTAGTGGTGAAAGATAATAGAGCTGTTGCTGCAAGAAAGATCTTCGCTCATACTGACATTAACATCACATCAGAAGGTCGCGTGCATATCTTGGTGGTTTCGTTGCATGGAAGCGAGGAGTCCCAAGAGAATTCTGCAAAGGAACTTGTTAAAAATTGGTGCGAACAGTTAATGAAATTGTCAATGATAGTGCAGTCGGAACCACAAGCGGCATTTGTAAAACAACAAGTGAGCAACTGTCTAAGAACATTAAATCTCAGACGTCAGAATACTCCTTTGATGCCAGGTCACACATTTCCACCAAAAATTCTATCAAGAAGTGAACTCAAGACATTTGGAACATATCAACGCAGTCTTGACGATCTCAAAGAGAGAATGAATGATGACCAAAAGCGTGCTAACGAGATTGCTCAAATGAAAGGAGCCGCCCAGCGTCCAACATCATTACCATTGAAGTTTGAAAACTACCTCCTTAACAAACGAGAATTCCACAACGCTATTCGCATGAGATATAGATGACAGCTCAAGTACATACCAACTACTTGTGCCTGTGGGCTTGTCTCGAGGGTGGCTTTATACATCAACGCATCAACGCCACGATGAAATGCGTGACCTATTTGGACAACTGCAGGCTACTGAGATTTCTCATGTGGAAATTGAACCTGCCGTTCTTCATCTCACTGGCGATCAACTCCATGCAACTGCAAATGGGCAAGATCAAGGACAAGGAAGACTTGACATCAGTATTGGTGGATCTTAATTGGCAACGTGGACAGCGAGCATTTTTCGATCACAGGTTTTCAATCATTTCGCTTTTTGACAATAGTTTTGCTACCAGATTGACAATTTCTGACAATCAAGAGAACTTGATCATATTATTTGGAGTACAGTTGGTTAGCACAAGAAGTTTATGTTTATATATTGTATATATTGTTATATTATGTTATTAAAAATTTTAATAGCAGGTAAAAAAATTTCCGGACATACCATCTTAGTGAGGCGGATATGTGTAAAATTATTGATCAGTAATTCCCGTTGAGGTTAAAAGCATCAAACTTTTACAATTGATGCAGTTTTATTTGCATAATAGTTTTATGAAGTGGGGCCATCGCTATTTTGCTGCTAACTCGTACGTGAAAACGGCTGATTAGTGATTTTCTTCTATTGAATTCTATTATAGCCAAAAAATGTGAAATTTTGTATTCAATTATGGCTTGCATCATCAGAAAGCTTATAAAAAACTGCATATAAGACGTTTAGACAGTTTTTTGATTTCTGAAATAGTTTTCGAATTATAAACTGTTAAAAACGCATTTTCAAACATCGAATAATTAATTAGGGACTTTTAGCGAGATAATGTGCCTAATTTACAGCAATAACCATTTGAAGAATAAAAAAACTGTTTAAAAGTCTTTTATATGTAGTTTTTTACAAGCTTTCTGATGATGCAAGTTATATTTGTCGAGATTGAATTCAAAATTTTACATTTTTTGTTGTAGTGGAATTTAATAGCAAATAATGCTAATAGCATCGTAACTCTCTAAAAAAAAACAGTTTCACGATGGCCCCACTTTTGCATGTTGTTCTACTCATAAAAAGATGCTACTGTGCACAATTTGGTGCTTTTAACCCTCTTCGGAAACATCCATGCACGTATCCGCCACACTATCTTTCAGTACAAGGTTTGAAACATGCAATACAAAAATCCCAATATTAATGTTGTATTTGCAAAATCATTTTCGCACGTAATATATTTCCTATTTAATACTTTTAATACACCTGAATTCCCTCAATTTTTACCATAAATATGCCCAATTGTTATACATATACTTTAAAAATTTTAAATCTCATCCATTTTTCACGAGCGATAGCGGAACAGTTGTGACTCCATCATTTATTACAGATTTTGAAAACAGTATTTTCAAATAAGCCAATTCGGAGTTTCCACTGCATTAGACATGCTCCAAGCCTCTCTTTCATTGTCATATCGATCCACTATAGTGTACATTACATGACGTAGCACGGAGAGGCGGAGCGAGAAAGACAGACTTGTCAACTTCGGAAAATCCGGTTCAAAACTGAACCGAAAATGCAAGACTTGCTTGAACTGTTTTCCTTCAATTTCTTTCTGTATTATTTACTATAATGGAACTCTGTGCTAGATCAATACTCATATAAACACTGACAGAAAACAATTAAAGCAAGTCTTATATTTGCGGTTCAGTTTTGAACCGAGATTTTCCGAAGTTGACAAGTCTCTCTTTCTCGCTCCGCCCCTCCGTACTACGTCATGTAATGTACACTATAGTGGATCGATACTATATGACAATGAAAGAGAGACTTGGAGCAAGTCTACCACTGCATGCGCTTCTTGCAGTTGAACTATAACATGTAGCTGAGACTGGAAGAATTACAATATGCATGACAACAATTAGTTCCCACACAGTTGATTCGCTTTAAAAAGGCCCAGTGTCACCTTTTGAGCGATGTTATTTAATTGCTAGAAAAATTTACTGATCTGATTTTTCAAACTGGACCATGTGCACATGCTCAGCAGTAAATTTTAGCAAACAAATGTCGCTAAACAGGTGCATGACATTAATTGGTGACACTGACCTTTTGACTGTGATTCCAATAATATATATTCCCTTAAGGCCTTAACCAAACCTTTCTTTAGTTTACAAGCATGAAGACCGGCCAGCGAATCCGCAATACCGGAGGTAACTGATCCTAATTTAAAAGATCATATTGGCAATGTTATATTATCACTCATTCTCCCAACAATCGAGCAGCGTATTTATTTTTTGGTTCTTTAGACGGATTTAAAGTTCTCCCTGAATTTAGTAGAGAATTGGTTGCCTCATCTTGTCCTGACGAAGTAGAATCTCCAAACTTTTGTATTGAATGTCTGGTCAGTTTCGTTTCCCCTTCTCCCAGACAGTCTTCCAGAGCACCGTACATTTTGTGTCGCACACGTGGAAGACCTCCTTGACTAGGTCTTGTGTCATTCGATGATACTTTAAATGAATGGCGATACACAAAATAGTTTAAGATACCCTGCAATGGGTTTAAGAACGCCTAAAATAAAATATAATCGATATATTATTATACAGGGTGTATCAAAATAAACGCAATTCATCTGTTGTGCTTAATAACTTTCGAAATACTATCTCTAGTTAACGCTTTTAGGCTTACTTCAAAGCCTGTTCTTTTCTCTTTCAAACAAACTATTATCCTTGTCTCCAATGCTAGTAATAATTGCACAGGAAAAGATTTAGTAAAACCTGTTTAATTATGCAAGTTTACTATGTTATTGTTTAGTCGGTTTAAATGTTAGAATTTTCTTCTTTAAACTTTAATGTTGTCGTCACTTGGTCACTACATCTGGAAAACCACGTAAGAACAAATGAAAAGTATTTTAAAAAAGACCAGGTTGTTTGAAAATCCTAAACGAATGCTAAAAATTGTCAGAACATTCTGGTGTCTGAGCCAGAATGTCATCGAATTGCGATGTAATGTAAACAGAAATTATAGCAAGTTGATGTCAGTCAGCTTAGATGGTCCAAGCCAAAATTATATCGCATTTGAAGTTTCAAACTGAGTTAAAAATAGTGGAAGAAAAGCCGTAATTATACTTATTGTTACAATCCATTTAATAAAATGCAACATTTTTTTGTTTTAATGAAAAAAATCAGTTATTTTCATGAGAACGATTTGTTATTCCATCTCAATTTTTTTAATCTCCAATCGCAATAACGTAAAGTATTATTACCCGTGAACCAATGAGTCAAATTTAAGAAACAACCCACTGTTAGAAAGCTGAATGGCTACGCTTTAAAATGAATGTAAACTTTAACGTTTTCGTCTATTATTTGTTTAGCAATTTACATTTCAGTCGAGGATTGCGCTTTTTTTGATACACCCTGTAGAGCGGCTAAACTGTGGAATAGTCTCCCAAATGAATTAAGAGGAAAAGAATCACTAGCTATATTCAATAAAAACGTATGACACCTGGCTACCAATTAGAGTTTTCAAATCCATATTTACCTTGACTATTTAATCTATTAATATTTACTATAACCTATAGTTAATTATGTATGTAATTGTATTAACTGTATGTAAGTAACTGTATTTGTATATTTAATTTTTCTAAATTTTTAATGTAAATTTGAATTTAATGCTACGCCCCCCTTGGAAATCAGCTTTTGCTGTAGGGGTTAGCGTAGTAAAATAAAGTTTTACCTACCTACATACCTACCTACCTACCTTTGTACTACAAAGAGATTTATACAAACAATAACGTAGCATTTAATTACATAGTCGTGGAACGTATTTGTTCCATATTATTAGGGCCCGACTACAAAAAAATTAGGACATGTCAAGTAAGAGATACAAGCAGGTGCATGAAATGTTTTACGATAAACTGATTATATTTGCTTGCAGTCAATGCTTGTAAATTTTGACTCCTAATTAATTTCCTCATGATTATTTTCAGTTGTTAAAACCCAGCAGGTAATTTCCATGGGTGGCAGGCAACACGTGAAGGGCAAAAGTGTTTGGAGCAGTCGTGTTTGCAAGGCTAGCCGATTTACATTTGGACGTACAGAATAACTCATCGTTACCCGCCACCAGTCACCGCCATCTGCAGAACATACCTGCCGGTTGAAACCCATTATTTGTTGTTTGCAATAGTTGTTGACTTGTTGACATATTGAAACGGAACATGTACAATGAATTTTTGCAGTTTTAATTACAACTATAGCATATTATCATAATATGAATATAATTGTCATATATGTAATATGTGATTCGGTGGCCAAATGGACTATTTGTTATTTTGAAGGCATACTACATTACATATACGTAGTGAGATAACTACTGCATCCAAAAAACTGGTAGCTCAGAGTTTTAGTGCCAAGCAACCGATTAAAGTATACTGGTATAAAAATACGATACAAATCTGGAGCGAAAAACCGAGGTTAAACTAAATTAAACTAAAAGTTAACCTGCTTAACCTTTTTGGCGAGTCGCATCTTTTTTCACGAGTCGCGCCTTTTTCCACGAGTCGCGCCAATTTAGTCGCGCCTCGCGCTTTCGAGTCGCGCCTCGCGCCATTGAGTCGCTACTCGCATGCCGCGCCAATTAGATTATCTCAGATTTTTGTGGTAATGGAGATTCTCCATGCAGACATTGTATTATTATACTCAAAAGACAAAGAACAAGCGAACAATGAGACGCTATACTACTTCTATTTACATTGTAAATGTATATTTTTAATATGCAAATATAATTTCACCATATTTATCTTTCAAATTGTGCTTTTAATGTTTCATGCAGACTGATATTTGAATCTTATCTACAGTATTTGGAATGGCTTATCATAGGCTTAGTCGCAAAATATGTAGAAAGCGGATATAATATCGTTGATGTTGTATTTGCATTGGCATAATTTGTATAAACACTTTATAAGACAGTCTCCATCGTCATAGAAAAGCGGCGGCTAGTTATAAGTACTTTTTAGTCTGCCAAGACCACTGGATGCTATTTCTAAATATTATTTAGATCTATTAGATCAGTGCTGGTATGTATATTGTATATTAAGTCATAATAGTAAAGCAGAGCTGCCAAGTCTCACGGTTTACCCGTGAGTCTCCAGGTTTTCGCGCTGACCTCCAGGTCTCACGGTGGGTGTTGAAAATCTCACGGGATGCCATTAAAATGGTCCTTTATGCATGGATTCTGCATCTATGCTCTGAAAAACATACAATTTCCGAAAATATCGTCTGTTCTTTCGAAATAAATCCGTACGTATTTGTAAAATGACACTCTTGTTAAAAAAATTAGTAGCGTGAAAGTATAACTAAACATAAATTATGTGTGTGCGCAGGCTTATTTTTTATTACACACGCATATATGGCTATCTGGTTCTCCGAGCATGCCCGGTCAACAATAATATAAAGTCAACAATTTATACATAATTTGATTAAAATTTTTCAGTGCTAAATAATTATTGTCTGCGCTACTTTGTCTGGCTATCAGGGGTACGAACTACGAACTAAAGGTCCCAGCAACCTCCAGGTTTTTAATCCTCTCAACTTGGCAGCTCTAAGTAAAGTCAAAATGAAAATTTCGATTTATAGCATACGCCATCTTGAAAACATTACTCGGCAGGCGCTCTCGCCTGCAACCCGCATTTTCCGAACCTGCCCGAAATGCTCCCTAAGCGCCTGCGGAGGAGGTAGTTTATTCACCTTTTGCCAAACATTCTGAATTTCATTTGGAGAAAAAGCTTGGATATCTTCAAAGCCTTTCGTTATTCTCTCAAAACCAAATGAATAACATAGTCCTTGGACCTTGTATTCAAGCTCTTTCGTGTAGAAAGTTTCGTTTAAATACGGTGAGTAGAAAGATCTATTGTGAATTTTTCAAAATATCGGGTTTTACTCGCAAACGCGCGTTAAGCACTACATGGTGTATAAAAATAAACTGAACAGATTTGAAATTGCTCTCAATTTCGTAAAACAGCTCGTGGTATCACGTTTTTGTTATGTATAGATTCCTTGAGTACCCATAATGTAGAATAATGAAAAAAATTCACGCGAACTCAAATTGTGTAAACCAGGGTCGTGTTTCTTTTCCAACAAACTAAAAATGGCTTGCGCACGAAATTTGAAACCTTTAATCGTATTCTGAGTTAATGATCATCCGGGTGCCTCATGGGGTTTTAATTACTGTACAAAATTTCAGACAATTTGGTTTAGTTCAGTTAAGCCTTTAACTCTTCACTTTTTCCTAAAAAATCAGTCTTACGAATGCTTCAGTTAATGCCTTTGCCTAATTTGTTTACGTCAGCAATATGCAAATTAGGTAAAAGCATTGATTAAGTATGCAAAAGGCTGATATTTAGTAGGAAAAAATGTAAGTTTACGCGAAGATTTAAAGTGCTTAAACTGAAGCAAATTGTCTGAAATTTCATGCAACAATTAAACACCCAACACATTTTTCAACCATTAATTCAAAATACGATTAAAGCTTTTAAATCTCGTGCGCTTGCCATTTATAATTTCTTGGAAAAAACACACAACCCTGGTTTACAAAATTTTAAGTTCGAAACATTTTTTCATTATTCTACATTATAAGTACCCAAAGAAACTATATATATAGAGGGCCCCCTATACTTTTTGCGTGAAGCGTGAAGGGCTTATTTTACTTAGCCGTGAAACGTGATCGATGATTTTCTTAATCCGCGATTCGTGAAAAGGCAAAATATTTTTACGTGAAAGCATATTGTGAAGAGGTATAGGGCCCTCTATATATATATATATATATATATATATATATATATATATATATATATATATATATATATATATATATATATATATATATATATATATATATATATATATATATATATATATAAAACTAGATATTAATCACTGTTTTTCGAAATTGAGAGCAATTTCAAATCTGTACAGTGTTTGACCAATAAGGAGCTCCCGTAGCCGGGATGGCGTGAAACCACGCGTATAGGGGTACCTTGACTTTCAAAGGTTATAAATCGCTATAATGTTCACATTGACTTAAACTATCGCTAGGAATGAGGAGATATTGTTATACTGAATCGAACGGTGGTATCAGTTTCTCTTCATAGCATTCACTGGAACAAAGATATGAAACGTCAAACTCACATTGCACCGATGCAATGCGATAAATGGGATATCTTGAGAAAGAGTTTTAGAATGTTGGAGTCAATATAAGCTAATTAGTTTCTTGTCGGAAACAAACTGGGAGACCATGTGCATGTGAGGCAAAATAATGATACCAAAGTTCACGCTCTGCATGTTGCAGCAGCAAACTTCAATCACAAAGGTGAAAAGAGCATGAAAATAACAAGGCAACAAACACTGACCAACACTTTTAACAAGTTATAGTTAACCTCGTGCATCTGCATGCACAGATCAATGGCTTGCAACATGTACGCAGTGCGTACCTATTTTTTCTTATTATTTTTATATAATCTTATTGATCGTAGCTCACTGTCCTTGACGTGCTTGCGTTTTTCCAGACTTGACTTGGCCCACGATCTTTGTTTTGCTGAGAGTTTGAATTGAATGTTAAGTCATGCGTAGTAAGCTTTACTGCGCTGATTTTTACAACTCGCAATGAATATGTCTGTCTGCGTATTAAGTCTGCCCGCGTTGCAACGCATGCTTATCGCAATGATTCGCATGCAATCAATTAGCCGCTATCTGCATAAATTATGATAATGTTGTGCTGTAACGGATGCTCTTAGGTTGGTGCTGAGTCTCTGCTGTAACGGACGTTCAATTTATGTAGATAAATAGATTAAACCATTAGCTTGACGCGTCATTCAAGTGCTGACTTTCGAGAGGAGCAAGCTTCAACCTTCTCATCGTCTTTCAGGTAAGTTTTATAAATTGCTGTTTTTCTGGGTGCCTCATGCTCAGTTCTAATGAACGTTCTATTTCTATGCTTGGCAGCAGAAGTGCAACAGTTCTAGGAATAGACAATTCTTTTGTGCGCTCTCTTTAAAAAATTACAAAATAATGGTTGGTGACGGCGCTTGTCTCGATTTAAGCTCGCATGGTAAAGCTATACAGGTTTTCATTATGAAGTAGATAGACGCAGTTTGCTTAGTCTTGGGTCTAAGTAGAATACGGATTAGGTTTTTAAGCGTAAGCCTGAGACTTTTATCCCAGAAAGCTAGTGGGACTAGTCCTTTCTCTGCAAACGTACTGGAGCGAAGCATTGGTTCGGAAGGTTTAATATTAAATATTTATGTGTAAATGCAATGTGAATTGCAGTGCGAACTGCGCGCGATCGAGGGTGCGCACGCTCAAATTACCAAGATGTAAACAAGTCGTGTCTGTGCATAAATATATTTTTGAAATCACTTCTCGAAAAAAAGGCAACTTGATGTAAGTAAAATGTGCTTTATACTGTATGTACGAACGACACCCCCTAATCAAGTAGGGTAATGCTCCAATAACGTCGAGCAAGACTGCGTTAGCCTGCGTAGCAGATAAACATTTTCAAGCTCGCAAACCAACGTTCTTCACTTCCGCTTTCCTCTGCATGATGCGTGTAATATGTAAATCTGAAGGAAACAGGACTATTGGAAAAGCACTACTCCTTTGGGATCGTTTCTGTTCTCAGAACTACACTTTCGCAACCGTTTCAACTCGTTTGAATTTAGAGTGTAACAAATTCGCTGGAAAATATGAATTTCAAACAGCCCGTATGCATAGTATGATGTTGAATATTGTAACTTCGCTATGTAAATCGAGAACTTAAATCAAATTAGCGTACTTAAATTATGCTTCGTATTTATTATCAAAATGTCACAGCAGACGTGCAACTTTACCAATTCCAAATTATTTACAGTTAAAAATTTAACTACTTGTCCATTATCTATTCTAATCTATAACTAGAAATCTATTTTAGTTAAAAATAGTTAAACAAACATCTGTTAAGAAACGATCTTTTGAATCTCTCTGTTCTAATTTGTGGTAAAATAGAGTCATGTTCCCGTTCTCTTAATGTCCTTTGTTTATACGCTCGGGAAGCAAGTATATATCCATATAGTACCTACATATACCCTTAATATATAATACATACGCCCGCTAGCTTTGGGCAGTAGTCGATCGTTAACATGAAGATCCCAAGAGCATGGATTATCCTGAAAAGTGATACCCAATAATTTTAACCAACTCTTATGTTCAATGCCTACAATTGGTGTTGGTATAAGGGCTTCGTTGACCCACTCTGTACAACCATTTCTGACGTTTTAGAAATATTTAATGTCATTTGATTTGTTTCCGACCAATTCTGAATTGCTTCAGCGGATGTAGAATCCAAGCCTGATTTTACTGAAGCACTTGCCGTTATATTATCAGAAAATTTGACCAAAAGGTTGTTTTTCGCATTTACGGGTTTTATGTCATTTACGATCAGCGAAAACAGAAACGGCCCCAAAACCATACCCTGCGGTACCCTTTGTTAATATCAACGTACATCGTTTCTATGCCATCACCATCGCAGTCTGGCATATTGATTGCGAGTTGTAGTAAGCATCCATTGCAGCGCAGAAAAGCTTATTATGAATTGTTTTAAAAGTAACACTTCAAATTTACATGAGTGAAACGACGACGTTTCCCTTTTACAAGCAAAAATACATAGTATTACTATATAATACAAGCAAAAATGTATTACATTAAATTCGCTCGGAATAACATTATAACATACTAAACGCTTCCAGAGATTTAATTACTATTCAAAAAATGTGACATAATTTGACGGTTGACATTCAAATTTGAAAAACAATACATTTAAGTTAATTAACTTTTTCAAAAATATGTCAATGAACTATATCTACCAATCGGAATTTTGCGTTGGGTGGACCACGCGTATTTCGTTTCTTGGTGTATTGTCTGCAGTCCCTCCTTCTCTTCTAAGGAGCGACCTCTCGCAGTCTATAAATATGCCTGTCTGCG